>APFE031122618.1:215818-278386 GCA_000404065.3 Pinus taeda
CAATAGTATCCGGCTCTGAGAATCTTTTGGGCCATAGTTCTCCAATAATGATGTCCTCCACACATGCTGTCATGGAACTGCTGCATAACTACTATTGACTGTTCTTTGTCTAGACATCTTAAAAGCACTCCAGATGGATCCCTCCAATAAAGCAAACCATCATTGATGCAATATTTTGTTGCCTTGAGTTTTAAAGTTCTTGCTTGACTTTGAGAGAAATCTTAAGGGACTTCAAGCCTTAAGAGAAAATTGATTATTGCAGCATACCAGCTACATGAAGCTAGGTTCTTGGGCACTGACTGCTCTCTCTTCGTTTCGGCCTTTTCATGCTCTTATGTTTGACCATTTTCTGCTACATTGAACAAGAAATCAATGTCCAAAGACCCGCAATTTTCCTCAGTCAACAATCTAGCAAGCCCTTGACCCCTTACCAGCTTGGTGGGCTTCAGCTCTATGTTGAATTCTATCATTTTTGCAATCCATTTCGCTCCTTTTCCATCAACATCAGGCTGTGTTAATACATCCTTTATTGCAGCAGAATGCACATATGCAACTATTTTGGAATGCAAGATGTATACTCGGAAAGCTTTCAAATATTTGACAAGAGCATAAGCCTACTTTTCAATAATATCGTACCTTAACTCAGCATCCCTTAAGTTCTTGCTGAAAAAGGCCATTGGATGCTCTTGACCTGCTTCATCTTGCTGCAACAGAACAACTGCGATGGTATCCTTAGAAGCAAATGAGAACAGATGAAACTCCTTGCTATAATCAGGACTTATTTAAGTAGGAGCTTCCATAATAGCCAACTTAATGGAATCAAAAGATTTTTTGGCCGCATCAGTCCACTTTACCTCTGCTCCCTTTTTTAACATGGAGGTTATGTGCTTAACCAGCTCAGCAAAATTAGGAATGAATCTCCTCACAAAGTTAATTTTTCCAAGAAAAGATTGTATGCCCTTCTTTGATCTTGGAAGAGCCAAGGCCTGAATTTCTTTGACTATTTCTGGGTCAATTTGAACACCTGCAGCCAACACTACATGCCCCAGCAGTTTGCCTTCTTCCAAAGCGAATTAGGATTTTTTGGGATTGAGTGAAATCCCAAACCTTCTGCACTTCAAAAACACCTTTCTTAAATGTTGTAAATGCTCATGATGGCTGCTGGAATAGACTGTTATGTCATCAAGGTAGATTAGCACAAATTTATCCTTTTCACCCACAAAAGCAATATCCATAGCGCGCTGAAAGGTGGCTCCAGCATTCATGAGCCCAAATGGCATTTTTGCATACATGAATGTGCCCCAAGGCGTGGTAAATGCTGTCTTCTCTTGATCATCCGGATGCACTGCAATTTGATTAAAGCCTGAAAATCCATCTATAAAAGACATTACTTTGGCACCTGAGACTTGCTGCAACAAATGCTCCATTTTTGGCAGAGGATAATTATCCTTTTTGGAGCACTTATTTAGATTCCTGAAATCAACACATAGTCTGATTTCTCCATTCTTCTTCCTCACGACAACCAGATTCGCCACCCATTTAGAATATCTGAGAGGCACTATTATCTTAGCAGCCAGCAATTTTTTAATTTCTTTCTCCACCAGAGGAAGGAGCACCGGATTCATTGGTCTTAGCTTCTGTTTGAAAGGAATAGTGTCTTTTTCAAGTAGAATTTTATGCTGAATTACATTTTTGTCATATGTTTTCAGATCACTGTACTCCCAAGCAAACACATCAGCGAACTGCCTCATTAACTTGCAGTATTCGGTATTCTTCTCATCAGATAGTTTAGCGGACAGATTAATAAATTTGGGCTGGCCTGGGCTTCCTATATTATACTTACATACAGTAGATTGATCTTCTTTATAGGAAGCTTTGTAAGGCACATCATTGTGATCAAATAATCGCTCAAGAGGAATTAAACCCTTAGGAATGTGGTTGCTAGGAAGTTGGACTATACTATTCTTGCCAATCTTATTTTTAAACTGGAACTTGGGAGCTTCTAGCAAAGCATCATTATTTGGGTCAATTTGCATTTCAAAAAATTCATCAATGACTTGAAGAAACCTATTCAACTCATCATCATCATCAAAAACTTTCCAATGGTGGACATTATCAGGCACAGAGGGTCTATACTTCATTTGTACTTCATAAACTAGTTTGGGAGGAGATGGAGGGATGAACAAACTAGCAGAGACATCAAGGGAGTCAGCAAGCTGATTTTGGGCTCTAGGAATATATGAAATGCAGAAAAAATCAAATAACTCCTTGACTCTCCATACCTCATCTCTATAAGCTCTCAGCCTTGGATGCTTTGCTTGGAATGTTTTATTTACTTGCTGAATTATCAGATCAGCATCTCCAAAAACCTTCAGCTTCTTTATTCCTCTGTCTTTGGCTGCCTGAAGGCCGAATAGCAGAGCTTCATACTCTGCTATGTTGTTTGTCACCTGAAATACCAGCTTTAGGGACAATTCAACTCTTTCTTGCCGTGGGGATACTAGCACCACCCCTGCTCCTGCAGTCTCTTTGGTGCAAGCTCCATCAAAAAAAATCTCCCAAATCTGTTCTTCTATATCATGCTCGGCCTGATCTGATTGTTTCCTGATCTGCAATGAGGCCTTCTGAGATTCTTCTATTTGAAGAATGCATGCACCAAAATCAGTGTCAACTGCATATATGGGATGATTTGTAGGATTCTTCTCATCACTAATGATATATGCCAGCTGTGCTTCTCTATATAATCTCCTGCTTTCTCCTCCAAACACTGGGACCGTTGCATAAGATAGATCATTCTGTAATGTCCCTCCTAGTCTCTTAATCCACCCTCTAGACAACAGCATACCAAACTTCGGAGGGACATCGGCCACCACTATATCCATCATCATACTCTTCATAGGCAGCTGGGTTAAGGTAATGGCTAGATCCTTAATCAATCCAAGGCATTTTACCTTCCTTGAATCAAAAGAGAACAAATCATGATAGGGTCTAGTGATATCAAGGCCTAACTCTTCCATGACAGTTTTAGGCATTAGATTGTGGCTGGCACCTGTGTCTAGCAGACAACTGTGGAGGATTTTATCATGGATAGTCAATGAAACATAGAAAGATGGAGAATTATTATCAGCGGGTTCAATCATGGGACTAAGCACAGTAGCATGCTTATCATCTTGCAAGTTGACAGAGTCCATGGAGGTTTGTTTAGACTGGAGATCAAGGGCCTCAAGGATGGGTTTTCTGAACAATTCACTCTTGACCAACTCAGCCAGAGGCACAACAACCTTCAATTTTTGAACTTCTGATTCAAAACTGAAAAAAAAGAAAGGCTTATCAGTAGTTTTTACCTCTTGGACTGGAACTTTGAGGATGACCGGATCAGCTGCTGATCTTCTTTGCCTGGTATGCTGTGGAGCTACTTGGGCAGCAGCTTCTTGTGCAATTGTTTCTTTGGCATTATTTGCATTGGATCTTAGATTATATTTGCGTTGCTGTTCACCTGATTGCAGCACAGCACCAATGTCCCATCCTTGCTTGTTTTGCTCTTGCTGCAATGACTCTTCATATTCAGCCAATGTTAAAAATATAGCGCTACCTTTATCTTCCATGCAGTGAATTTCATCTTCCTCTTCTTCAAATTGTTCCCCCTCCATTACTGCATTTTGAAAAGGAGCTTTAACCTTATAATCTTCTTTGGCTTGCTCACCTCTTTGCATGATTTGTAGCTGATCGTTTGCTTTTCTGAATGGGTTTGGACTTCTTGGAGCAAACGTGTTTTGCTGCCTTGTTTTGCCTGAAGCCTGCTCTACTTTTAGCCTTGAAACTTCAGCAGCCAATGACTCTATCATCTTAGTCATTTTGTCTAACTTAGGCTATGAAGTTGGAGCCTGAGAAGAAGAAACCTCCCCTCTCGGCTTTCTCCTATCAATTTGACTTTTCAACTTCTCTGCTGCCATAATATTTGATTCCACCTCGAGGGCTGCTTCTTGCATATCATTCAAGTAGGCATCTTCTTTCTCTCCAATAGTAAGACAGAAATCAGGGTCAAAAGCATTAGCAAACGTAAGTTTGCAGGGTGGGGGTAGGCTTTAACTCAGCTAGTATTTTACTTATATCCTATTAAATCTTTTATTGAAATCAGGCAAAGATTCACCCTTTTCTCTTTTCAAGTTTCCAAACTCAGTATGATAATATAATAGGTCCTTCTTATCTCCCCATTGCTTCAAAAATGCTTCATCTAATGCTTCAATATCTATTATAGATCTCTGGGGTAATTCTCTAAACCACTTCCTAGCCTCTCCATCAAGGCTCTGGACAAACACTCTCATCCATACGTCATTATGGCTGATATCTAAATTGTCAGCATAACTATAAAAGGCTTCAAGATGTTCTTCCACTGTCACTCCCTCTGTTCCAGTAAATTTGGGCATATATTTTTGATATTCTCCTGTAGGCATGGCATTTAGAGGTACAGGCAAGACCAACAGTGCATATCTAGCAGCAACGATCCTTTCAATCCTGGTAGGTGCTTGCTGTCCTGCCATATTTGGAATATGTGGAAGAATACTAACAAATAGAGCAGCAGGAGATAATGTAATGGATGGGAAGGATATTGGGATGTTTTGGACAGTATGGGAAACTCTCTTTGGACTGAGATTCAAAGGAGAACTGATTGCAAAAGGGGCTGAACTGATCTCTAAAAGAATTTCTTTGCTAACAGTGCTGGGCTCTAAAACTTCAAGTTGTGATTCTCCAGCTATAAACTCATCTTTCAGAGATAAATCAGATTTTTTAGGATTACCTGATCCTGATGCCCCTTTCTTTGATGATTTCTTCGATTTAACAACTTTTTTAGGGTCAAGCAATGGTTCAGCTGGAAACTTCTACGGATTTCTTCTAGTATGCCTCACAAACTGAGCCAGAACTTCAAAGTGGAGTCGCCAAGGATGGTTTTCCACCAGTGGAGTCGCCAGACAGATGATTACAACCAAATTCTGTGTTCAAACCTTGTCTGTCATCAAAGATTGAAACTATGTCGTTCTCCTAGGGAAGCTTGAGCTTCGATTCTCCTATCCCCGGCAACGGCGCCAATTAATGTTATCGCCCCAAGAAACTCACCTAGGTTGTATATCAGTGATGCTCAGGAACATTAAAAATTTAACAATTCTATCGGATGAAATGATGGATAAATGGAGGATGTGTAGCACCTTTAAGCCAGATAACCACTCCTACTATGATTGACCCCAGACATGGGTGAACACCCCCAAACTACAAGGCTTTTAACCACCAATTACTCACAACTTAAGGTAAAGGTGATAATGAAGAAAACTAATCACCCCAGCAGATGCACAGGACCCTGTGATGGTCGGCGGCAACCAGTAAAAGGTCTAAAAATCTGGATTCTAATACATAGACAGGATGACAGATCTCTATGCATTACAACAACAGAAACCTGCATACATGTTCAGTTATACATGCCAAATTCTAACACAGAGGTGGGATGACAGCCCCTCTAATGCTAACATTTACAGCAAATGAACGAATGCAAAACAGGCACAGCCTGGAACAAGAAGAAGAAATGGAAAGTGAGCAATTGACAATAAAAGAAGCTTGTATGAATTGGAAATGAAGACCAGATGCTGCAGGTTACAAAGTAGTTACAGTCTCCAGAAGTTAGAAGGCTACAATAAGCTCTCATTCATCAAACACTCATCATTTGATTACATCTGGGTTCTGAGTATATATAGTGTTACAATACAAAATATCTTTGTTAAACAATGCGTGGAGGAGCCCATAAATGGCCACCAACCATATTTACATTTAGGAATGGCCCTCTGATACAAATCTGACTGTGTTTTGAATAGATTTGTCCCTCTTTGGTGCTCTGCGGTCCTTTTTGGGTCGGTGGAATGAAATATGGGTGAAGCCCATAACCATTGAATGCTTTGACTGGATCTGTGGTGTCCTAATTCCTCCTCGGCCATACTGCTGATTAACTGCAGTCGCTGAACATTGAAATGGCTCCATCATGACTGATAAATGTTGATCTGTTTGGGGCACGTCCTCTTTCCTGCTCGGCCATACTGTTATTTGAAGGCAGCTACCTACTACGTTGTACTGCTGCATGCTTGCTTTCATCATCTTCGCGCCACTGAGAAATACCGCCCACCTTGCTATTTTTGAATATCAAGGGCCCACACACATATATTTTTTCTATTGGATCCGCCTTTCGGGTCGCATTACATATCTTAGCCGGCCAGTCCTCTGCTTCATTGTATTCGAAAATACATATAAAAATGTGTCAAAATCATAAAAAATGGCTTTTGCGGACCTCAAATATTATGCCATTCTGCTTTGAAAACCCATCGGGTCCGGGCCTCATCGTATCGGCATCCATTCATGCAATTTGCTATGCACCACTGATTTCCCCAATTGCGATATGCCGATTGTGAAATGGGCCCATACCACCGATTCCTCATATTTGGAAACATATATAAAAACACTAAAAAACACAAAGAAATGCCTTCGCCAGAACTGAAAATATATAAACTTTTATCTCCTGGACCCCATCAGGTCCGACCCATCGGGTCGCATACATGCCTTGTATCAAAGCTCCGCCCCCTTTAAAAGCGCTGATAGTGATATCACCGCGGACCCGAAAATTTAAGAGAAAACAATGTATAGCGCTATCGGGTCCGGCTTGTCGCATCACACATAATCATGTAAAAGGCGCTGCCCCCTTTGAAAGCGCTAATGCGATATGCCGATGCGATATCGGCGATGTGATGTCGGCGATCGCATACCGCCAAATATAAAGGCCCAAACCTCTTTGTAAGTCCTCCATTGCGACCCGCCAATGCGATATCGGCGATCGCTCATCGGTGTGGTCTCCTGAGTCACTGCCACTGCCCGCCTGCTCCGACTGCGGTATGCCGACGCGATCCGGATCGTTGATTGGCGAGATCCAATGGCTGATATGATTTCGGACCCTTAAGCTTGCGATTTGAGATTTTTCATGATTTTAGAGTGTTTGTGCCTCCCGATAGTGTATTTCCGCTCCTCCAAGGGCTTTCCTCTTGCAACTTCTTCAACCGGTAGGAAGATTTTAGCCAAAATTTGAAGAATTGAATATCAGAAATGGTTTGCTTGGCATGAACTTAGGTGTGTTTGTAGCCTTTGAGAGTGCTTGAATCCATTTTCTTATCCTTTTACATAACAGAGCTAACAGTCGCCATGTTGGTAACTACTGCTAGATGGGCAATATCCACAACTTCATCAATATCAACATCCTCCATAACAATGAGAGAGGATTTTCCACCCAATTCTAATGTCACAGGCTTCAAGTTGCTCTTTGCAGCTGCCTCCATAATAAGTCGCCCAACTTGAGTTGACCCTGTAAATGATATCTGAGTACAATCCAACACGGAGTTACAAACCCTTATACTCTTTCACCATATTCAAATCAATGAACCAATGATCCCTAAATGAAGAAAAGATATCATTTGCCATTATTGTATCAGCTTACCTTATCAATATCCATGTGGCTGCTCATGGCATCACCAACAGTTTCACCAAAGCCAAAGAGCACATTAAGTGCCCCAGGGGTATTCCTGCCTGCAATTACAAATTATGGAGAGACCACCTCTGATTAAACAATTATTGGATTCGATCTACAATATCTTGACCCTATTAAACTAATCATATAAATACCTCGCTGGCTAATTGTGCACAATAAAGTGCAGTTAAGGGAGTTTTCTCTGTAGATTTGATAACCACTGTACATCCGCAGGCCAATGCAAGAGTGACCTTAGCGAAAAACATCATCAATGGAAATTTCCGCAGTATTATCTGACGGACAAATCCGATGGGCTCATGCAAAGTATATGCTTGATAAGGTCCATTCATCTTCAACGTTAGTCCATGGATCTTGTGAGCTGATCCTGCACATATTCATAGATACAAAATTAACAAGATCATTAAAAGGAAAATGCATCATTTCGCTTAGAACATGATCCAAATCTAGATGTGTGAATGTAAATTTCCATTACATTATTTAATTTATTACCATTACATTATTCAAATATAGATTATAAAACTTCAAAATACTGAGAAGAGAATAGAAGAGAAGAGAAGAGGAGGGTTGTCCAATTATACTGCTTGGAAGGAAAGGATCAAGTTGGTCTTGCAGGTCAACAAGATTTGGGATTTTGCCGAGAAAGAGATCAGGAAGCCAACTGGCCCTAAGGAGATGGAAATATGGGATTATTTCGATGTGAGGGCTCCATCCTAGATAGTGTGAAGGATGCCCTAATACCTCATTTGTCCAGGAAGAACAATGCACATGAGATGTGGATGGCTCTTCAGAATTTGTTCCACAATAAGAACAAGAACCGAGTACTGGTATTGGAGGATAAGTTGAAGTCCACCAAGATGATAAAAGGTGAAAGTGTGACCTCGTATCTAACGAGATTGTCTAAGGTCGAAGATAAGATTCCTGTCATCAGTGTGACTATCTTAGATGGAGATATTGTAATGATTGCCTTGAAGGGGTTCACCGAGGAATAGAAACCCTTCATCAAAGGAATCATTACTAGGGATAAGCTGCCACACTGGGATAAGTTGTGGGATGACTTCATTTAGTAAGAGTTGCAAGACGAGAATCTTCATCCAAAGAAGAAGTCTTTCGATGATGACGTGGCACTTGCAGAACGAATGAAGGGTAAGAAAAATAAGGACTTAAGTAAAGTTTTGACTCTCATAATGTATTGGATTACATTATGTAATTGATGAAAATATTATATTATTAGAGTGGATATCATAGCTGACGCCTAACTAGTGAATGTCTAAGAATGCATGATGTAAATATACATATATGGGCCATGCGTTAAGAAAGATATTATGGATTAAGTCTATGCAAATATTGCTTATGGAATATAATATATATTGGTCCAAAATGGTTGTGTAGATGATTTATATTATATCATTATATTATTTTTCATCTATATTGATGCTTTCAGAGTGGAAACATTTGAGGAATCAATTTGCAAGGTCATTTTCATTGTGTGGTCCTAGTTTGGAGAATTGGGGTATGAAACCTTCTAGAGTGATTTTGAGGAATTAAAAGGTTTTTTTTATCCAAAAGACTCTATTATGCCTTACCCTCTATAGCTATTCTAAACTCAGAGACATTTCCAACAATGCAAGAATCACAAATAGAGTTTATATGCAAAATTTATTCCTCTTGCAATTTAGCTTATCATATTGACCACCATGGTATGAGTGGATGCCACGTCAAACCCTATTACTCATTTATATGGGGTTAGCCACATATGTGCTTTTAATAAGACTCTATTTGAGGTTGGGGAGTCAAAACTTACATATAGGTGGCTATAAAGTTATGTTAAATATCATGCCACTAGGAGTAGGGGTTCCAATCTATGCTAATGTATTGTATTCCATAGTTGACAAAAGAAATTGGGAGTATGAAGTTAGAAAGCATATTATAGGGGCTTATGATTCTATAACAGCATTATAGGTGACATGTCTTAGGTAGCCCCATATAAGTACCTCTTTCCTTGTACTTGTACCATTTTTATACTCGATAAAAGAGAGTAGAGCAACCTCACCTTCTAGCAAGGTTTTCACCTGTAAGGGTTTCCTAGTGTAAAACTTGTGCTTATTGTAGATGGTGTGTGTATTTCTTTGTATTCTCTATTTATTTTATTTCAATTGTTTCATTTATTTAAGTAGAAAATCAATTAATTGCAAAATTATCTAAAGGGAAAATCAATCAACATAGTGAATCTATTTTGACTAATTGTTCGAATGGAATATCCATGGTATTTTACATCATTAGAGCATGGGAAGGGTTATGATTCCACCAAAGGGAATGAGAAAAGGGTGCATATCTTGGCAATTGCATTACTGAGTGTCACCCTTAGAACTCTTCCATTTTCCACAATATTCCTTAAATAAAGCCACCTTCCTCCTTTAAACTTTTAAACCAATCATTGAGTGCATGCAAAAGGTTGGTGGGAAAATATTCTCGCATAGTTATGAAAGCATGGGCTATGTAAAATCATTATAGGAATGGTGTTGGGAACGGGATCCCTCAAGGATAGTTTTGGGGCTAAAAGCCCATGTTTTGGGTCAAATTTTGTAATAAAATTGTAAAGTCTCCGCATTTGTGGTCGCGGAGCACGAATGTGTCATAAGTCATAAAGGGTTGTCTGCCCTTATTTTGTAAAGTGTAAATTCAGATGTAAAGATCTACCAATGGTCTGCGGACCATGGGATTGTATAAAAAGAGCTAAGTAAGTAAGATCTAAGTAGTGATAAGTTTTTAGAGAGTGGAAGACAAGGCTTGAAGTCTTGGTAGAGAGTCTAAGTTTCAGGACCTAGCATAGGTAGAGGCTCTGTAGCTGAGTGCACAGAGGCCTAGGGTAGAAGTCCATAGCTAAGTGCGCGGACCCCTGCAACTGTGTGCGCATGGTGGACAAAGTCTGTAATAATTTGAAGATATCAATAAAGAGAAGTATTCCACAATTTCTATGTATTTATTTCCTGTTAATGCATCTTGTTATATTGTATATGGATTTCATTTACAATATTTATGTGATGTGCGAATGTATGTAATTATGTTGGTTAATTGAACATAAGTGAGAATCTCAGTTTACGCGGTGCTAACTGTGATTGTTTAGTAAGATAAGTAAAACACTGAAGATAACTTGGGAACCTATACCATACGATGTCATAGCATCACGAAATTACCTGGACCGCAGGCTAAGGCTGCGCGAAGGTCAATCACCCTCCTTAATCAGCACGAAGGTAGGAACAAAGAGTATAAACCAACGTCACGACCATATCAGGGTGCGGAAACTTGGTTGCAGCATCCCCCCATATTGCTTCAGGTGAGATTTCGGTCCACACTCTGTGGGCTGATGCCGAAAGGGCCAGTAGTGTAGGGATTTGTTTGGCTAACTAATGTTGAACTTGGGCCATGCCCCATGTAGCCAAAAAATGGCTCTATTTCCAGGACCAGAATCTACATAAGAGATGTGTAATGTCATACCACTGGAATCCAACTAAGAAATAGATCAAAGATTGGTTGGACATGAAGATCCACGAATTCGCAGCACAGGAGAACAAAAATCCATGAATAACAAAGGAATAGTGGTTGGATAGGTACTTGTATATAGAAATGCATGAGATATTTTTTTGTTCCTTTCCCGTTGAACTATACAAGTGGATCATGAAGTTAGTAGATAGTGAAGGAAGGTGGAGACTTGACGGTTTTATTTTCTGGACCTTGTAGTTAGTACAGGGACTAGAAGCCTCTAAGGATAAGATCGCCCATGTTGTTGATCATTGGCTTGACCGCGTCATAGGAGGATTTGTGACTGAATTCATAGTCGATACCTCAATTAGCTATAGCAAGGCGAAGTGGCGCTTTTGCAAAGGTCCGCGAGGTAAGTACTTGAAGTCTTTGAATACCTGGATTAAGATGTTATTGTGAAAAAAATAGGTTATGTAGCTACCTTGATGTTCAGAGCTATGTGAAGCGGAAAGACTTACAGGAACGAAGGAAGAAAGGGTCTTGAATATAGTCCATTGATTTCACCTCCATTGGGTGACGAAGAGGGAGTAGCGCAGGCTTCTCGGCAAAGTGAAATTCAGTTGATAAGACAAGGATTCCCGTGACTGCCACCTCTGCCCACACTACCTCCAAATTCACCACCAACACCTATGACCTCACCCACACCATTACCCCCTCCACCATAGGTCAACATGGAAAATTTAGTGAAGCTGCGTTTGTTTAAAGACTTGGGAAATGAGGACCCAGATCAGTTTTGGTTCGTTGTGAAAGATGTATGGGAAGCTCAAGGTGTTACAGGTGATCACATGAAGAAGGCAACATTGGTTAGTGCTTTTCAAGATCATGTGCTAACTTGGTACATCAAGTACTCTAATGATAACCCAAACGTTGGGGTGGCGGACATCTAGACCGTGCTGAATAAAGAGTTTAGCAGGCCCAAATCCGAGGCACAACCGATTGTGGGGTTCAAGGAAATCATGATGAAACCATGCAAAACACCTTGGGAATTGGATCAGAGGTTGAAGTGAAAAATCAGAGAAGCTAATATGAACTTAACAGATGAACAACATCACGAGTGGTTTGTGGCTTCATTCCTGCCACACCTAAGGGTTGCGTTGTCACAACAAAAGATTACGACTTAGGCAGAGGCCTTAGAGATTGCAATGAGACTGCATGAAACATCAATACAGGATTCAAATCTGGGGGTTCAACAAATCCATGTGCAGTTGCAAATCTTTGCCTTGAAATGCAAAGTTTGAAGTAGGACACAACAGTTCTACTAAAGGTGCACGAAGAGGTATGGTACCTGAAATGTAAAGGTTAGGGGCATGACAAAGACCGTTATCTGGTCTTTGTGAACTATTTTGTAGGAGGAGGACTGATGCCTTTGAGGCCGAAAGCTCAAGTAGGACCAATCGCGGGGTCTGTGTTGTGGTGTGCTATATGTCAGATAGCAGGGAAACATACGACAGATAACTGTCATATGCTGCAGAAGTTTGTACAAACATTGCAGCAACTGTTCTGTAACTTCTGCAGATCGATAGGGCATGATGAGTGCAACTACAAAAGTTATGAATTGATGATGGATAGAACACCTGCCTATAGGGATCGAGCAAAAACACGACCCCCTAACCAGAGCATAGGGTTTGGCGCAAACAGGCTTTTAGGGGCGCAAACAAGGCTAAGGTGGAGGAGGACCTAGTAGAGGCCAAGGACATCTTATCTACTACAAATGTGAAGGACCAAGACACTATTCCTGTGATTGCACTAACCCAACGCATCCGTCGTGCAAATATTTCACTCTATTTGATCATGAAACGGAGAACAGTCTGACACTAATAGCAAGGATACGTGACAAAGGGGCACTACCACCTTAGCCGACTCAAAACCTGTAGATGATGAGGTATGAGCCTCACAAATAGGATTTGAATGTGAATATAGTGCTTCGAAGTGGAATTGCAATAGGTGATGATAAGGGGAAATGGCCCTAAGACATTGCATGGGTTCGCAAAGCGCTAGCGAAGGAGGCTAAATTTGATTTGGAGCATGCATGTGAAACGTTCATGGAAGCAAAGAAGAGCTTTGTTGAGGCCTCCACCTTAAGGAGCAAGGATAAGCCTGATCAAGAGATGGACCCTTCTATGCTTACGACCTTTGTAGAAATCTGCATGAAGATGTTGCGTGATAGCAAGGCTATGAAGGGATTACAGGAGCTTATAAATAGATGTGTCGAAAACACTCCGGGTGAACCGTGTGTGGTACAAAAGATTTGTAAGCATAAAACAAGGACAGGATGAGAGATGAGACTGACCACGCAAATAGGAGAATATGAAATGGATCAAGTTATCTTGGATCTAGGGTTAGACGAAAATGTTCTAACAAAGAAGACTTGGGAACGAATGGGAAGACCCGCGCTGCAGTGGTCTCTGATTCAATTAAGTATGGCAAATCAACAAAAGTTCATCCCCATGGGGTGGCTGCAAGGGGTGACTGTAGATATTGAAGGCACGAGCGCGTTGGCTAACTTTGAAGTAATAGAAATTCAACAACCCCTACCCTACTCTCCTTAGAATTGATTGGGCTACTGACATGAATGGGGTAATCAACCTAAAGAAGCAAAAGATGATATTTGAGAAGAAATCACTCCACATAATCATACCTCTAGATCCGGCTGAAGGATCGCACTATACTGAACCAGTACGCGATTCTGAGAGTGATGACAACTTGGACTGTATATATAAGATAACAACGTGAGACCAATATTGGGTAAATCTGACAGCGGACGAACAAATTAGATGGGATCGCGAGAGTTCCTGCACCTCAGACTCTGACAAAGAATTAGAATGCTGGCAGAATCAGCTACATGAAGTAACCACACTGAGTTGTAACATGATGACTCGGTCATTGTGCTATGTGTTGTCAAAAGTAAGAAGTCTACCCACTTATGATGCCCTAAATGATGTAGATGTATTTTTGGATGCATTTGAAAGGGAAGTACCAGAGAAGTAGTGCTTCTAGGCTTTGTACTGGGCACTGCATGCTACGCCTGCGAGATGGTGGGGTATGCACAAGGGTAGCTTTAATGATTGGCATGAATATAGGAGGATGATGAGAACATGCTTTGGGAAGCCAAAGGTACAAATAACAGAAAAATATAATGGGAAGGATGATCCGCATGCACACTTGGCCAAATGGGCTCAGGCTTATGAAGCGAAGCCCTGACCGGAATGGGTGCACTTGTTCTGTCATACCTTGGATGTCATCCCGATGAATTGGTACTTGGAATAGAGCTCTACCATGGTATAGGTGAATGGGATGTTATGTGCAAAGGATTCATAATGACATTCAACTTTGAAGACGGGTTTGACTGTATTGAAAAAGCGTTACCAGAAGTGAAAGCAGCAATCTTTAGGATACCATGGGATCCTTTGGACCTGATTCAACCCGATTGGACTACTCAACTAAGCCACGTGCTAGAATGCTATAACGTGGCTGCTGAAGAAGAAGATGAGGACCCGCAAAAGATTAACATCCCTGAAACAGAGGGTTACCGAGAGGTTGAGGGACCACAAATTGAAAATCCTAACATAACTGCACCACTGAAAACGAAACAAGTAAATATTGGTATGGAGGCAGAGCCCAAATTCGCGAAGAATGGAGATTACTAGGATGATGCGATAGTGGATAAGCTCACTGAATTGCTCTGTGAATACTAGGATTTGTTCCCTACCAAGTTTATGAAGCTAAAAGGGATAATAGGAGACCTAGGTGTTATGAAGATCATGTTAAAACCTAACGTGAAGCCGGTTAAGCAAAGACCTTACCGTCTCAATCCGAAGTATAAGGAGAAGGTCCACTTGGAGCTAGATAACATGCTTGCGGTAGGCATCATGAGCCTGTAGAAGAATCTGATTGGGTAATCCCCATGGTGGTACAGGAAAAGAAGTAGAAAGATGAAATAAGGATATGCATAGATCTCTGGAAGTTGAATGACGCTTGCATACATGATCCTTTCCTGACTCCATTTACTGATGAGGTATTAGATAATGTAGGTGGCTAGGAAGCGTACTCTTTCACTGATGGGTTCTCGGGGTACCATCAAATCAAAATTGCGCCAGAGGATAGAAGCAAGATGACCTTTACGATGGAATGGGGATGTTTTCAGTACACTGTAATGCCTTTTAGATTGAAGAATGCGCCTATGATTTTTTCATGTGTATTCATTGTTGCATTTAAGGAATTTATTCAAAAATTCCTGGAAGTGTACTTTGATGACTAGACTATGTTTGGGTTGGTGAAACGCCATGTGGCAAGTTTGCGCATGATGCTAGATACCTGTTGAAGGTACCAGATTGAACTCACCTTGAAGAAGTGCCTGTTTTTTGTTCCTTTTGGGACTCTGTTAGGTCATGTGGTTTATAGACAGGGACTGATGGTAGATACTGTAAAGATCGTGATGATACTTAACTTGGAACTGCCGAGGAGTGTGAAACAATTGCGTGCAACCTTAGGGCAAGGGCTATGCCCAGATCACTATGCCTATGGAGAAGTTGTTGAAAAAGGATGACACGTTCTACTAGAATGGGGCCTATAAGAAAAGCTTGGATATATTGAAAGAAAAGATGGTCACCGAGCCAATTTTAGTCTTCCTGGATTGGAAGAAGGAGTTTCATGTACATGTTGATGCATCATGTATAGTGCTGGGAGCAGTGACACATACTGGTGGAGGAGAATTGGACCATCCTATAGCATTCGCAAGAAGAAGGTTATCCAAGGCTGAGAAGAACTATTCCACCACCGAGCACAAAGGGCTAGTCATGGTATACGCGCTCCAAACATTTAGACACTATTTGTTGGGTGGCCATTTTAACATGTATAAGGACCATTCCACATTGAAATACCTGGTCAATAAGCCTATGTTGGGGGGGATAATCTGCAGGTGGTTGCTATTGTTCCAAGAGTATGATTTTGAAGTTATTGTGAAGCCTGGATGACTAAATGTGGGACCAGACCATCTGTTGGACATCGAAACAGGGGAAGAGACCACTAATTTGGAGGAGGGATTGCCTGATGCGCAACTATTTACAGTGCATGTCACGAATAGTCATTTTGAAGATATCATACACTTCCTAATGATAGGAACTGCCCTGAAAGGTTACATCGTCCAACAGAAGAAGGAGTTAGTGGTGTGATAGACGTTTTTGTCATTGTTGGGCATTTGTACAAAATTGGGTCTAATGAAATATTGCGACGATATGTATTGGAGTTTGAATGGGGTAGTATCCTCATGAACACTCATGGGGGCATCACGGGAGATCATTATGCAGGGAGAGCGACTGTGCAGAAGATTACACGTGCAGGGTTGTGGTGGCCAACCCTCCATCAGGATTCAAAAGCTTACTACAAGGCATGTGATTCATGTTAAAGGACAGGCAGACCATTGTAGAGAGATGAGTTGCCTCTGAATCCACAGATGACATTACAACCCTTTGAAAAATGGGCGATAGATTTTGTGGGACCCATTCAGCCCCAAGGTAAGAAGACGAGAACGCAGTACATTATCACTGCGACAAAGTATTTGACTCGATGGGTGGAGGCACAGTCTGTGAAGGATTGCATAGGCGCGACTACTGTGAAGTTCCTCTTTGAGTATGTACTGACGCAATTTGGGTGTCCAAAGATTTTGATGAGTGATCACGGTATGCACATTTTGAATGAAACAATCATCACGTTGACAGAGGAATTTTAGGTATATCACCAGAAGAGTGCGCCTTATCACTCGTAGGCTAATGGGACAGTGGAAGCATTCAATAAGGTGTTATAAAACATGTTGGCCAAGGTTTGCAATGCTCAGTGAAGTGATTGGGCCCTGCGCATACCTGCAATACTATGGACCTATCAGACGACATGCAAGAAGTTGATTGGACAGACACCCTTTAGGCTTGTATATGGCATTGAAGCAATGATGCCCATGGAATAAATTGTGCCTAGTCTACGCATAGTGGCACTCACGAGCATGAGGGATCACAGAGCCCTAGAAGAGAGGCTCGTGCAGCTAGCTGAGCTTGAGGAAGAGAGATTTCTAGCTGGATGTCACCAACATGTCCAAAAATAGCACGAAAAAGCATGGCATGATCGGCACATTAAGCTATGCACCTTTAAGGTAAATGACCTCGTTTTGTTGTATGACAACAAGTTTAATAAATTTTCAGAGAAATTCATGATGCACGGGTTAGGGCCCTACGTCATTAAGGAGATTACTGATAGTGGAGCAATTCAGTTGGTTAAACTGAATGGATATCCCTTCCCAGGAGAGGTGAATGGCAGCCGATTGAAGCCATACACCGGTGGTTCGACCATGTGACTATATGAGGGTAGCATAGACTTAGCGCTTCAGGCAACTGGAAGGAGGCACGGGACTATAAACTACACTTCCCGGATTGGGGAGCTACACGATTGGAGGATTGTGCGAAGCAAGAAAATGTCATAGGGTTCGCGACAACGTGAAGGGAGCTGAGCTACCTAGGGAGAAATCATGTAGGTCAGCCGGAAAGTGACTGTTAAAGTCACTGTTCATGATTTGAGGGTAGAAATGTGGCCAAATGGAGCGAGCGGTTGGCATTTAAGATTAAATTTATGGGTCAGATCCTTGAAAATATGCTGCTAATCTAGCATTAATGAACTGAATGTGGGGGGAACGGCCGGATTTGAATTCAAAATACCCTATAAATTATAGGTGGCTGCCCAGCGAAAAACATTTGGCATTTTGAGAATTTAGTTGTTGAGCTCTCAAGTGCACATGAACCACGAGAACTTCGAAGCTCTAATGGCCAGTTTAGTATTTGAGACATTGTCGAAGGCGACATAGGATTTATTACTGAACATCATGTCGGAACCCGCAGAAGCTATGGATACCAATGCAGTGATAATCAAGGAGGTTGTGCCTGAAGTTGTTATGGAGGCAGAGGAAGTTGCTCCAAAGGTTGCCGAAGTCTTAGCTGAAGTTCCCAAATCACCACGACACCTAGACGGAAGCCCACCCCAACCAAGGAGAGCACGATGGATAAGAAATGCAAGCAGTCTGCAATACTGATGCACGCATCACTAAGAAGAAACCCACTAAAGGATAAGGCCACCGCACAGAAAAGGGAAAAGCCATCAATCTAGAGTCAGAGGAGAAAGAAATTGAAAACATCCCGATGGATGAGGAGGACATGGGAATAGACGTGGAGGAAGTTGAAGTCCAGGGTGCTGACCCTACCACTTGGTTGCCTCAGTATGTCCCTCCACACAAGGGCAAGACCAAGGTGCCAAAAGATATCGATGAGAGCAAGGTCCCTTGCAATCCCCTCTGCTACCAGATGAGATTGTTTTTGAAGGACCATGCTTGGGGCAGGTTCCTCTGTTAAAGCTCGAAGATTGGGACTTAGCTGGCCAAGAGAAGTTCTTGCACCTAAGGACTAAGCAACTAATGCGCTGCATTAATGACATAACCACTAAGATGACCACATTGGAGCCATGATAGTGGCTTAGGGGAGTAGACAAGGTAGGTTTGCTCAACTTGCTATGGGTGTCACACTACAACCACACCCCGATTACAACATTGGTCATCAAGCAACTACTATGATTGGTGCATGATGGGTGTTTGTGGCTGGAGGAGACAATACTTAACATTGATAGATTGATCCACAGGGTCATGCGGCTGCCCTACATAGGAGAAAAATTTTCTGTGATGTTTGGCGGAAAAGGTGGCGAGCAGGCCCTCGTGGAGGCCATGAAGGAAAAATTTAAGCTTCTGAAGAAGTCACGGGGCTATGCCATCTCAAGTATCAGTGACCCTGCAGTCAAGGTGGCCACACAAATTTTGGCTGGAAAGGTGATGAGGACGTGTCGTGCAGACGAGGTGCCCGCACCTGTCGTCGCGCTAGCAGCCCAATGCATTGAAGGAGTCCAGTTCAATTGGGCGCACTATCTTTGTGGTGAGTTCTTTACGAACTATCACGAGGCCTAGGAGCTCATCAAGACTTTCCACTACACGTGGCTCTTGCTGTCTATTGTGCTGGTAGCATAGGAGCTGCCAGAGGGCAGTCAATTCCCTTCGGTCGCGCTAGACCTACCAGAAGTAGTAAAGTACTCTTCGTTGTGGGCGACCAAGGATGTGTAGCACATCAAGGATAGCAAGATCTTCTGGATCTTGATGGAGATGAACATCCACATGGCTATCAATTGCAAACCGCAGTTGTCACCAACTGTGTTTGCCAACCTGCAGGGGTACACAGAATTCAATGTAGATTTTCACCATGTGTCAATCAGGGCGCGGAAGGACCCTGCGCAGACATGGTATGACTCGATTTACTTGACAGGAGATGATGCAATTGATGTTGTGCTTGGTCATTGGCCGGCAGAGAGGCGAACTACATAAGACTTGGTGGTGGGGGCAAGCAAGTCTGTCACGTAGGGCAAGAAGGAGGAGGTCAAGCTCAAGATGGCACAGCTGGATGATAAGAGGAAGAAGGAGGCTGCTGACAAGGCCCAAGAGGAGTGCGATGCCGCTCAGTAGACAGAGAAGCAAACAGGTGGAAAGAGCAAGGCTCTGATAAAGGCGCGAAGTCACCTTCACCTGAGACAAAGGAAGAGATGGATGAACAGACAGAGCAGCACGGCATGGAACTGTAGGCGACGTCTGCTCGCTTCAAGCATCCAAGGGAACAAGAGAAATGAGGGTCGAGGAGGAAGTCCAAGGCCACTAAGACGTTGCTAGACCCAATCACCCTCATAGGGGTGATTTGCATGACATTGAAGACACGATGCGAGATGTCATTGCGAAGGCCTTACAGAAGTTTGAGCAGCAGCAACAACTAATATTGGGGGCCATCTAGATAGGTCTGCAGGAGCTGCAGAACCATGCACCATAGGCTATCACATGTTCACCAGCCTTACTATCGGCACTTCAGAAGCTACCGAGATGCTGTGCGTGAAGGTCTCTAGCACGATAGTGCTGCCCGATGGAACACTGACCATGGAGAATGAAGATGGCAGGCCCACTATCAGTGCCCTTAAGGGAGTGGGGTTGAATCCAGCAGCACCCCCTGGCGAGGTGCTCCACCTGTTGTAGGATGGAGAGATTGTGGAGCTAAGGGCCTGTGAGCATCGCGCTCTAAAGGTGATTATCGAGCAACAGATTAAAAATGAGTAGATGGCCCTACAACGAGACTCTTCCATCGCCACCATGACCAAGGTAACCACACAAAACAAGCGAATAATTCATGCCATGGAGGAGGCATGCCGAATGGTCCCGTAGTTGGCCATTCTTAAGGAAGAATGGTTGATGTGTGCGTCTGCAAGATGGCTACAGGGGTGCACAACACTTGCACAAAGATGGCTAAGGTTCAAATAGAGTTGAACCTACAGATTACCGAATTATAGTTGAAGGCACAACCTTCAACTCCGCCAAAAGTAAAGGAGCAACGTGCAACCGTTGTCACAGAGGTGATAGCGGCGGTTGACAGTGCAGTAGCAGATTGCACACAACTTTTTGAACAATCGTTCGAGGTCCTAACGAGCCTGGAGGAGGACCCTAATGTAAAGTGGCTGGAGATAGAAGCACTAAAACTGCAACAATGCTATGATGAAGTAAAAGGCACTGCATGAACCGTCTCGCTCACACAGAGACTGGCAAAGCTGCAAGAGGCCAAGCAGTTGAAAGAATAGGTAGATGTAGTGCAAAACAAGGAGGCAGTGTTGAAGGTGCGACTGAAGCCCTAGTTGGATGAGGCTTACATGGTAACAACCTCTATTGAAGGGAAGCTTACGACTCTGCAAACAACTCAGCAAAAGCTTCAAGCCGACAGTTCAGAATCAGTCACTGAGCAGATGGTTGAAGAAGTGAAGTAGGCGACCGCATAGTGCACTGCTGAGGTTGCGGTCATACAGGTTGAGCTGTGAGGTCTTCGAGCTAAGATCTCCATGCCCAGAGAGTGACTCGAGGGTGAGTCACGATGTTTGTGTTGGGGGCCTATTGGAAACGGGATCCCCAAGGACAATTTTGGGGCTAAAAGCCCATGTTTTGGGTCAAATTTTGTAATAAAGTTGTAAAGTCTCCGCACTGTGTGGTCGCGAAGCGCGAAGGTGTCATAAGTCATAAAGGGTTGCCCGCCCTTAATTTGTAAAGTGTAAATTCGACTATAAAGATCTACCCATGGTCCGCGGACCATGGGATTGTATAAAAAGAGCTAAGTAAGTAAGCTCTAAGTAGTGATAAGTTTTTGGGGAGTGGAAGACAAGGCTTGAAGTCTTGGTAGAGAGTCTAAGTTTCAGGACCTAGCATAGGTAGAGGCTTTGTAGCTGAGTGTGCAGAGGCCTAGGGTAGAAGTCCGCAACTAAGTGCGCAGAGCCCTACAGCTGTGTGCGCAAGGCGGATAGAGTCTGTAATACTCTAAAGATATCAATAAAGAGAAATATTTCGCAATTTCTATGTATTTATTTCCTGTTAATGCGTCTTGTTATATTGCATATGGATTTCATTTACAATGCTTATGTGATGCACGAATGTATGTAATTATGTTGGTTAATTAAAGGCAAGTGAGAATATCAATTTATGTGGCGCTAACTCTGATTGTTTAGTAAGATAAGTAAAACACTTAAGATAACTTGGGAACCTATAACATACGTTGTCACAACATCGTGAAAGTACTTGGACCGTAGCTTAGGGCTACGCGAAGGTTAATCGCCCTCCTTCGCTAAGGTACTGAAGGGCGGAATAAAGAGCTAGACTGACAGAGCCATAGAAATTAGTGACTTGCACGAAGGCAGGAACAGAGAGTATAAACCGACATCATGACCATCTCAAGGTGCGGAAACTTGGTTCCAACATCCCCCCATACTACTTCAGGTGAGACTTCGATCTGCGCTTTGCGGGTTGATGTCGAAATGGCCAGTAGCGTAGGGATTTGTTTGGCTAACTAAATTTGAACCTGGGTCAGGCCCCATGCAGCCAACAAATAGTAATAAGCCTAAATTCATTTCACCAATAATCTCATTATCTTTTAAATTTTGTGGAAAAGACCTGTGAACGGTTTTGAAACCAACGTTTCGGACTAGCTTAGTGAGTCCATCATCAAGGCAATGGGATTTGTACTTTGAGAAGAGAGCATGAAATTATAGAGCTTATTAATAGTTAATTGAAAAAAAATTTAATGTTTTCTTCTTATTGTTGGCTTACAAATGACTAGTTAATTATTTATTAATTTATTTATATAAGTATTTTATTATTATTATTATTATTATTATTTATTTATTTATTATCTTATTATTTTTTTTATATATATAAATATATATATATATATATTATATATTAATTATTATTATTATTTATATTATTAATTAATTTAATTTTTTATTAATTAATTAATTTCTTTTCTTTCTTTCTTTAATTTATTAATCCTATGTTATATATTTAAGTTTTTTTGTTATATATAAATGTTTTTATGGAGATGTATTATTTTTAAAGTAAGTTATATTTTTTATTTATTATAATAACTATATTAATATTATTTATTACTTTATTTTTATGTTATTATTATTATTCTTATTATCATTTTTTTATTTCTTTTTTAATGAATGTTTGTGAGTCTGTGTTTATTGCTTTTTTATTTTATTTAATAAGGGTTTTCAGGTGTTACTTAATTTAAGGCCATCATTTCTATTCATGTTGTTGGAGGATTTTTCGATTTCAATTGCCTTTTTCACCCTTCTTTTTAAATAATGGTCTTCCTTATGAATTAATTTTGCTTGTTCCATGCAAATATAGTGTGAGGAAGAACATGCATGCTCTGCCAGACCTGATTTTTTGACCTGTTTCTTGAAATATCGTTCATGTGTTCTTTTAATCTTATGCCAAAGGATCTCCCTGTTTCACCTATGTATACTTTGCCACATGAGCAGGGAACCGAGTATACTCCTTTGTGATTTTTGATTTTAGCATTTATTTTGATTTTCCCCTGATTATACTCCAAGTTTTTCATGCAATGTTGTCCAATACTATCTATGTAAAAATACATAAAAAGATTGTAATCACCATTGTTAAAGGAAAATAATAGACATTTCATAAAAGAGTGATGATTATAGGTGTGACACCAACCTCAAGACCCCATTCATCAAGTAAAGGAATATGTGCAAAATAATATAACACAATGTTTGCATTCCATTATATAATATTTCCTTTAGGCATTCTTTAAGACAATTTATGGTGGATGTTAAGACCCCCACACATTTTACATACATGTTTACAAACCTCATGCCCACAACAATAGATTTAAATCCACTTCTTATTGTATAACCAAGGACATTCATACTTTTTTCTTAAATAAGTAAATGGGCACACATAGAAATGACACTTAGCATCATGGAATTGGATTTTATTCAGTATGTTTCCTTTTCATTGAAGAATGCTATCATAGTAGAAGAGTTGTGCTTTGAATGTTGATGCTAATAATGGTTGAATGCACTGAAATAGAGAATAGACAAAGCTCACATATGGTTTTGAAATACACAAACATTATAATATGATTAATACACTTATAAAAATAAATTATAATTTTTTTAAAAATATAAATACAACTAGTAAAATTATAAAATAAAAAATGTATAAGTTACATAGAAAATTTTCAATAAGATAAAAAAAGTAAAACAATAAAAACATGTAATTTTAAAAATTTATTTAAAATCAGAAATAAGTTTAAAATTGTAATAGTTATATACCACACAATAATATAAAATAACATAAATCACATAAAAAGTCATAAGAAACTCTTATAACCAAGGAGATTCTTGAAGTGGAGTAATGACGCATTTGACTTGTAAATAATTTTCAAGGCCATTAGATCCAAATTCTCTCCCAATTCCACTCATCTTGTATCCTCCCATTGGACAATCTACATTCACTATAAGGTAACAATTGATCCAGACCGTTCCAGCACGCAAAGATCTAGTAAGTCTATTAGCCACGTCTATGTTTTTAGTAACAATTCCAGCTCCCAAACCATAAATTGTTTTATTTCCTCTTTCTATTGCTTCATCTATAGTCCTGCATTACACAAATCAATAACTTTATTAATTTCAAAATTACAAATATATACTATATTCTATATATTAATTATTTAAAAAATTAATGAAATAAAAATTATTTAACTTTTATATAAATTAATAATGGTTATACATATTAATAATATCTTTTATTTCAATTTCAACCTATAAAAAAATTCAAAGTTGTAAATTATTTTATTTGCATCATGTATGTATTCATCAGTAAAAAAAATATATTCTGAATTCTTACTTAAATTTCAAAATAGACATCTCTGGTCCAAAATTTCATCTTGTGCAATCTTCATATCATCCTGCAAAATAATTAAAATAATAAATATCTCAAAAGTATATTCATATACTATAATAATTTTATATAAATACTGGTTGAATACAAATTAAATTCAAGTCACCTGAACATCACAGAATATTGTAGTTTCAATATAAAATCCTGGACCACCTAAACAGCTACCTCCCGTCACTAAATTAGCTCCTTCCTCTTTTCCATATTGAATATATTTCAGCACTTTCTCAAATTGCAACTTGTCAATCTGAAAAGAAAAAATAAAAATTTAGCAAGTATTGAATAAATCAATCGTGTAAGTGTCATCTTTCGAAACCATAAAATACACCCAATAAAAATATTTAAACTTCTTATAAGAAGTAAATACACGCTGTCCAAAGTTATGACACTCAGAAAATAAATTACTTTGCCAAGTGGTCCTCCATAAAGTTACTATAATTTATTCCATAACCATCCTATATAGAATATAGACATATACATGGAATTATTAAGAAACAGAATTGGCGGAGGATGAGATATTCTATATGTGTTCTTATTCCAAACCAAAGCGCATATATGAAATCACGCCACTGACTCTTTTTTTTATTCCATTTTAGTAATATTCCTTTCGCATAATACGTAGATTTTGTTGGTTATCCTTAATTAAGGTCATGAAATGGTATATTTGAGTATGGATATATACTCTTCTAAGAGGAAGTGATTTTCATCCTCAATGTTCATATTTTCACAGAGATGGCAAATCTTTTTCCATCCATGGTGTTTAGGCACTGTCCAATGACCCGTTTCACTATGGAGCTCATGAGAGTTTGTTCTAATCTTGGCTATATTAATTTTCTTTTTTTGAACTAGTTAAAACAAAGAGATACTTTTGAACTTCTAGGGTGGGGTTGATGACCTCCTTATAATATCTTAATTTTCTTTTAGCTGTTAAATCTTTCTCAAACCACATTTTTTCTTTGAACTTAAAAGTAACAATATTTTTAATATTATTAATGTTTTGCAATGCAACATTCTTGTTGATCTCCACATGGTTTAACTAGGTCCTCGTGTCTTTATACCGACCTCGTTTGAGCCTTAGGTGGTTTTCGCTGCATTTAAAGCTAGTTTAAGAAGTCTATGGTCTCCTATGTTATTGAGTTTGTGCTTGTACAACAAAAGCCTAGTCATAGGTAGGCTCTCGATAGGGGAAAGACCCACTTCTATAACGAGAATAGGATAGGGAGTATTGCTTTTAATTTTGAGGTTATACGTTATAAAACGTTTTTGGATTTGTTCAATCTTTCTCAAGGATTCTCTAGAGATGCTGCAACCCCAAACATCACATCCATATAAGATAACAAGAGTGACTAAAGTTTCAAAGAGGAAATTCTTTCTGTCCCACATTACGAGGTTTGTCGATTTACAATTATTTTCAAGACCAAAATAACATTTCCACCCCTCATTTATCCTTTTCTCAATGTTATAGTTCTAGTTGAGCTTATGATGAATATCAATTCCTAGGTACTTGTAAGAAGGCACTTCCTCCAAGTTACTATTGTCATACATAGAATTAGCGTGTCCTTGGATTTGATAATCATAACTTTTGTTTTATCAGTGTTAATAGTCATACCCATGGTAAAGCAGAAATTCCTAAGTCTAAGTTGCTTATCAAGATCAAATGAGCACCTTGCGAGAAGAAGGATGATGACTATCCCAGCTAAGATCATGCCAACACAGCTTGATTCCTCTAAACAACCTTCTAGCTTGTCGATATAAATACCAAATAGGGTAGGGGAGAGGGGGCAACCTTGTTTAACTCTGATATTACACTTAATATATTTCGACCACCCCTCATTGCTCTTTAACTTGGTAATTACATTCTCATATAACCTTATAGCAACAACTTTCAACTCGAAAGGAACCTTTAGCTCTTATAATCTATTCCATAGGTTGTTTCTAGGAACCATATCGAAAGCCTTGCTAAAGTCCACAAAGCAACAAAAGAGATTGGATTTATCATTGCGACATTCCTCCACAATGATTCTAAGCGTAACGAGGTGGTCCGTTGTTGAGTGTTGCCTTCTAAAACACACTTGGCCTTTAGCCCTCTTACCTTCACTTTCAAGCCATATGCTCAACTTCTTTTCCAAAATAATACCATATAAATTGGCTAAGAGAGGGTTGATCCTAATTGTCCGATAATTAGAGGGGTTATTTGTATCCCCAATTTTAAAAATAGGGATAATGAGGCTGTGAGTCCATGGTTTAGGGAACCCTTACTTGACCGCTTGATTGAAAAGCTTGTGGATGTGGGAGATAAGGACAGGACCTCCAATTTTTAAGATTTCTACCTGGTAACCTTCAATGTCCTTAGCTTTCCCATTTGCAGGCGTTTAACCCCAAAATCAATGGTTTTTAATGAGAAAACTTCCTTCGTTGTGAGCAAGGTTTCAAAGTTATCCATGACATTTGGAAATTCATAAATCTTTTTATGATAGGAATTTTGGTTGTGCAAAGCAATTTTATTATTATCTTTAGTTTTCTTAGTTAGAATCTACCTCCAAGATTTCTTAGGAGCTACCTTAGAGAGGTGTAAGAGATTCTCTTATCTTTTACGGATATACTGCATTTTTTCCTTTTAGTTAGGGCTTTGTGTATTTTTATCTTGCCAATTTTAAGAGATTCATCAACAACTTCCTTAATTTCTCTCCTCGCACTTTTACAATCTTTGCCATACCATGGGTTGGTTTTGCTATTTCTTTTATTACTTGAAACTTCAATTGAGAACTTCTTAATAGAATATGAGAGGGTTATAGTAAAATTATGATAGAGGTCTTCTATGTTGTCTATATTAGATAAAGGAAGCAAATTAGTTTTTAATTCATTTAGAAAGAGGTCATTTTTATTTCTATCAAAGATTAAGTTCTTTTGGTTATAAGGATTATCTTCTATGGGATCTCTATGCATGGAAAAATTGAGAGTTATAAGTAAAGGCCTATGATCAGAGTTAAACTCATGGTCGTTTAAGATGTCAAAATTTATTATTTCGTTGTATAAAGGGAGATTGGAAATAACTGTCTACCATGCTACTACCAAGCCCATGGATGCAGGTCATCTGGCTAGAATTGGGCCACTTCTTTAGACCGTTGCAAATTATGAGGTCCTGATCACTACAGAGCTTGGCTAGCTCCGACCCAAACAAACTCTCCCTGAGGTCTTCAGAGCTCCTTTTTTATCGGCTAGCAAGAGTAAAGTCTTCGTCTAACCAAAGAGGATTAGGGTTGGAATGATTGCTTAGAAGAATAGCTTGATTTCTTTAAGTTCGAGCATTAAAGTCACCCATTAAAAAGATATTACCTTCATTCGTTAGGCTAGAAATATCATTCTCTAAACCATTGTAAGGACTATTTTTATCTAGATTCCTTTTCTTATAGAAGTTAGAATTGATGGGGGGAAAATAACAAATTGCTATGTAGGTCTTTTTATCATTAATGTCAGTAATGTTTGTCCAACTATATTGGTTGTAAGGGTTGTTTTTATAAATCCTAGCATGGCGGGAGATGTTCTTCTTAATGTAACAAGCTATACCCCCAATGCCTCTACGGGAGGATCGCTTGTTTCGAGTAGACAATAGTGCAAAGCCATCTATGTTAGGGACCTTAGAGTCTTCGTGCTCCCAAGTTTCAACAAGAAATATAATATCAACATCATTTGAGATCCAACTTAGCTTGGGGCCTTTGTTCCATGGAAAGCTTCGACAGTTCCAAGAAAGAATTTAGAGCCTGTTGAATTGCTATTTATTACTATCTTTTTGGTTTCTATCTCAAATAATGACTTTTCTATTTCTAATTATTGCCCATTTTCCTTCCTTCCTAGCTTCTTTTACCTTTTGAACCTCCTTTCTTAATTCTGCTTGATCTTCTAGAATGAGATCTTCATTTATAAATATTCTCGTTCTTTCTAGACTTGAGGTTTTACTAAGTATGTCATACTTATGGTTAGTAGAGCTCACCCGTATTCAGATCAGCCTTCCTTTATTCTCAGTTAATTTCCCCGAACTTGTTGCTTCTGTGAGACATGTTGTTTCAATTTGTAATATATTATGTAATTCTATCTGGGCTATGGCTAGAGTATCCTCGTCTACCTCCTGACTGAAGATTAAGTAATTCTATCTGGGCTATCTGGGCTATGGCTAGAGTATCCTCGTATGTAATTCAAACTGAAGATTATAAGGTTCAAAGCCCTTTTCTTACACTCATGGTCTAATTCTATCAATTTTTTCATTTCATCTTTAATTGGTTTGATATCTAATTTATCTGCCACACTATTTAAGATGAGGTGGCTATTAACTTTTTCTTCTAGTTCTTTAATCATGTCCTTCATTTTAAGACTCTCTAAAGTATCAGCATCTCCTTGCTGAGATGTTTTGTTCGTATCTTGGTTTTGTTTTTCTATAACCTGCAACCTAGTCTCCATTACCTCCATTCTATTCTCCAATAGTTCTATTTTATTTTCTATTTGTTTTTGGATCTTGTCTTCAAGAGATGTGGATTTATTTTCCAGCAAGGCTTTTAACTCTATTTGTAACTTGATTTCTCTTTCCTCTCTATGTTTCTCTAAAGACTCTATATACTCATAAAGACTCTGTAGAGTAACTATGTTAGGTCTGTTAGCTCTGCTACATACTTGGACATTTTGAGGGTTAGATGCAGGCCTGGCCGTGTTGTTGCTGCTCAAAGAAAACCCACATTAGTCATTTTTCTCTTGCTCCTCCACTCCGTTCACACTCTCATAACCCCACCATCTCTGCTCTTTCTTCCAAAACCTGGGATAAACTCTGTTTCTCCAAGCCCTGAGCGCAAACCTTAAGTCCCCGCAAAACCATATTCATGTGACCCCACACTCCCATAGTCCATCACCACCTTTTGATCGCAACCGTTGATCGCCGCACCTTGATCTAATGGCTCCCGCTGCATTCAATGAACGATCCACCTGTTTATTCCCTTCACTATCCGATCATCTCTGTCGCGATCGGAAAGCGTTCGCCCCTCCCACGCCTGTAAACTAATAGCATGTTAACTCACGATAAAGCGCTTTTTGCCCGTACCCTGCCGCCACACGTCATCATCTAAATGGGATCGCGCGCCCTTGTACGTTTACCACCTTAGGCCCTAAAGTGGTGTGATCAATCCCGCCTGCCGCTGAAACCGTTGTTCCCCGGCCGTTAACCCCCGCGCGTCTCCTTCACCCGATGACCGTTGGATCTGCACACCCGAGATCTAACGGCTCGCGATCGTCCTGCTCCTGCTTCCTCCCAATACCTCCCACCAAGCAATCTCTGTCGTTCATCTGTTTGATCCAACAGCCAATCTCCCCCCTCCGTCTTGCACGTACATCTGCCATGCAGTCTACTCACCCTGATTGTTTCGTGTGCCCGAAGGATGAAGGCGACCTTCTACCTGTACTTGGTGCATTTCTTCCTCAACCACTGCATTCAATAGACTTTACACCCAAGAAGAAGAAGGGCAGACCTCGAGCAGAAAAATGCATTTAATAGTTATGGAACTTCTTCCATACGACACTCTACCTACCTGAGAAGGACAACAAAACACTTGAGAAGATCAGATTTGTTCACTGAAGCAGGCAAATTACACCAAAGACTCCATCAGGCAGTTAAAGTAGTTGGTGGTCAATTATGACCCCTCCATACCTAGAATAGCCAAGTGTCTTTGTAATGAAACTCTATATATACCCAGAAACAAGATGTAATCAGGGTTGATGGTTGTTGTATTGATGTAAGGTTCAACTTCTGGAGACTGTAACTTCTTTGATACTTGCAACGTCTCATCTTCATTTTTAGCTATTACAAGCTTCTTTTGCTGTTAATTGCTCACTCTCCATCTCTACTCTGTTCTAGTCTGTACCTGTTATGCAATTTTCTTGAACTCTTGATGTTTAGCATTCGAGGAGATGTCATCCTACCTCTGTGTTAAAATATTGTATGTATCAGTGAATGTGTTATTCAGGTTTCTTTTTACTTAATGCCAGAGAGCTGTCATCCTGTCTATGCATTAGGGGATAGATTTGCAGACTGCTTTACTGGTTGCAGCCAGCCATCACAAGGTCTTATGCATCTGCTGGTGTGGTCAGTATTCTCCATAGTCACTCAATCCTTAAAACTGTGAGTAATTGGTGGTCTAAAGCCTTGTAGTCTGGGGGTGTTCATGCATGTCTAGAGTCAAGCAAAGTAGGAGTGGTTATCTGGCTTGAACAAGCATCATTCCTTCCATTTATCCATTTCCAACATTAAGTTGAGTTTGTAATGTTCCCGAGCATCTTCGAGATATAACCTATGAGAGTTTCTTGGGGTGATAACATTAATTGGCGTCGTTGCTGGGGAGAGGAGATTGAAGCTCAGCTTCCCTGGGAGAACGACACAGTTCCAGCTTTGATTATAGACAAAGTTTGGACACATTTCTAGTTGTAATCATCTATATGGCGACTCTGCTGGGGGATCAACCTAGTGGCGACTCCACATTTCAGTTCTGGCTCAGTTTGTGAGGCATACCTAGAGAAATCCTTAGAAATCACCCACTGACCCAGTGCCTGACCCTGAGAAGATTATTAAGCAGAATAAAACATCACAGAAAGGAGCATCAAGATCAACTAAGTTTAAGAAATCTTGCGTGTCTCTACAGGAGAAGATTATAGCTGAGAATGTGCATTTTGAAGATCTAGAGCCTAAAGTTGTTAGTGAAGAAATACCCTCAGAGATTCATAAAGCTCCTTGTTCTTTTAGTTCCCCTTTGGATCTCAGTCCAAAGAAAGCCTCCCATACAGTCCATCATATTCCCTCCTCCCTGTCATCTATTTCATTGTTTCCTACCATTCAATTTATCAGTATCCTTCAACCTACCCCAACCATCTTAGGCCAGCAAGCACCTACTAAGATGGAAAGAATCATAGCTACTAGATATGGACCCTTGGTCTTTCCTGTTCCTTTGAATGCCATGCCTGCAGGAGAATACCATAAATACATGCCTAAATTCACTGGTACGGAGGGGGTGACAGCTGAAGAACACCTTGAATCTTTTTATAGCTATGCTGATAAACTGGATATTAGTGAAGATGATGTGTGGATGAGAGTATTTGTCTAGAGCCTTGATGGAGAGGCCAGAAAGTGGTTCAGAGAGTTAGCCCCTCGGTCTATTACTGATATTGAAGCCTTAGATGATGCATTTTTGAAGCATTGGGGAGATAAAAATGACTTGCTATATTACCATACTAAGTTTGGCAAACCTAAAGAGGGAAAATGGGGAATCTTTGCCGGATTTTAATAAAAGATTCAATCATATGTATAGTGAGATACTAGCTGAAGTAAAGCCAACCCCCACCTTTGCCAAACTTACCTATGCCAACGCTTTTGACTCTGATTTCTGCCTACTCTTAAGAGAAAGAAGATGTGCCACTTTCGCTGATATGCAAGATGCAACTTTAGAGGTGGAGTCGAATATCATTGCTGCAAAAAAGCTCAAAATTCATGCTATCAGAAGGAGGCAGAGAGGTGAGGCTTCTTATTCCTTTGCTTCATCTTCAGAGCCTAAGTTAGACAAAATTACTAGAATGATAGAGTCATTGGCTGCTGACATATCTAAGTTGAAGGTTGAACAGAACTCTGGGAAGGCAAGGCTTCCAAACACATTTGCTCCAAGGAATCCAAATCCATTTAGAAGAGCAAGTGAATAATTGCAAATCATTCAGAGGGGTAAAGAACCGAATGAAGAACAGAAAGTTAATGCTCATTTCCAAAATGTAGTCATGGAGGAGGAGCAGTTTGAAGAAGAGGATGAAATTCATTGCATGGAAGATAAAGGCAATGTTGCCTTTTTTACACTGGCTGCCTATGAAGAATCATTGCTGCAGGACCAAAACAATCAAAGGTGGGACAGAGAGGCTGTTCTACAAACTGATGAGCAGTAAAGATATAATCTGAGATCTAAAGCAAACAATGCTAAGGAGAACCCTGCCCAAAAAGTTGTTGTCCAAACAGAGTCACAGAATACCAAACAAAAAAGGCCAGCAGCTGATCCAGTCATCCTCAAAGCACCAGCTCAAGAGGTAAGAGGTCCCAACAAGTCCCCTTCCCCTTTCAGCTTTGAATCAAAAGTCTAGAAGTTAAAAATTTATGTACCTCTATTAGAACTTATAAAGAGTGAAATGTTTAAGAAGCATATCCTTGAGGCCCTTGAGTTGGAAGCCATATGAAACTCCACTGACTCTGTCAATTTGCAAGATGATAAACCTGTAGTTGTGGTAAGCCCCATGCCCGAACCTGCTAATGATAATTCTCCATCATTCTATGTCTCCTTGACCATTCATGATAAAATCCTCCACAACTGCCTGCTAGACACTGGGGCTAGCCACAATCTGATGCCAAAAGCTGTCATGGAAGAGTTAGGGCTTGATATCACCAGACCATATCATGATCTATTCTCCTTTGATTCAAGAAAGGTGAAATTTCTAGGATTGATCAAAGATTTAGCCATTACCCTAACTTAGATGCCCATGAAGAACATGGTGATGGACATTGTGGTAGAAAATGTCCCTCCTAAGTTTGGCATGTTGCTGCTCATAGGATGGATTAAGAGACTAGGTAGGACACTGCAGAATGATTTTTCTTATGCCACTGTCCCGGTTTTTGGAGGGGAAAGCAGGAGATTGTACAGAGAAGCACAACTGGCATACATCATCAGTGATGAGAAGAATCCTTCGAATCATCCCAACTATGTTGTGAACACTGATTTTGGAGCATGTATTCTCCAAATAGAAGAATCCTAGAAGGTCTTAATGCAAATCAAGAAACAAATAGTTCAGGCCGAGGAAGAGCAAGGAAGTCAGGTTTGGGAGATGTTCTTTGATGGAGCATGTTCCAAGGAGACTGCAGGAGTAGGGGTGGTGTTGATATCCCCAAAACAAGAAAGCACAAAGTTATCTTTTAAGATGGCCTTCCAAGTCACCAACAATATAGCAGAGTATGAGGCTTTGATATTGGGTCTTAACGCAGCAAAGGACAGAGGAATCAAGAACATAAGGGTGTTTGGAGATGTTGATCTTATAATTCAGCAAGTGAACAGAAATTTTCAAGAAAAGCACCCATAGTTGAAAGCATACAGAGATGAGGTATGGAGACTTAAAGGTTCTTTTGACAATTTTTGTATCTCATATATCCCTAGAGTCAAAAATTAGCTTGTTGATTCCCTTGCCATGTCTGCTAGCATGTTTATCCCTCCCATGTCTCCCAAACTAATTTATGAAGTTCAAATGAAATATAGACCATCCTTGCCTGATAATGTCCAGCATTGGAAAGTCTTTGAAGATGATGATAAAGTGAATAGGTTCCTGCAAGTCATTGATGAATTCTTTAAAATGAAAATTGACCAAGAGAATGAAGCCTTGGAAGAAAATCCCCAATACCAGCTTAGAAACAGAATTAGTAAAGATAGCATTGTCCAACTACCCAGCAATCATATACCTAAGGGTTTAGTTCCTTTAGAAAAGTTGTTCGATCATAACGATGTGCCTTATAAGGCCGCCCAAAAAGAAGAGCAATCTGTAGTCTGTAAGCATAATATAGGAAGTCCAGATCATCCAAGATATATAAACCTGTCTACCCATTTGTCTGCTGCCCAATGCGCTGAATATTGCAATTTAATGAAGCAATTTGTTGATGTCCTTGCCTGGGAATATAGTGACCTGAAAACATATGACAAAAAGATCATCCAGCATAAAATTCCTTTAGAGAATGACACCATCCCTTTCAAGCAGAAGTTGAGGCCAATAAACCCTTTGCTCCTTCCCCTAATTGAAAAGGAGATCAAAAAATTACTGGTTGCCAAAATCATAGTCCCTCTCAGATATTCAAAATGGGTATCCAATTTGGTAGTGGTGAGGAAGAAGAGTGGAGAAATCAGACTCTGTGTTGATTTCAAAAACTTAAATAAATGCTCTAAGAAAGACAACTATCCTCTACCCAAGATGGAGCATTTGCTGCAATAGGTCTCAGGGGCCAAAGTGATGTCTTTCCTAGATGGATTTTTAGGTTATAATCAGGTTGTTGTACATCCAGATGACCAAGAGAAGACTGTGTTCACCACTCCTTGGGGCACTTTTATGTATTCCAAGATTCCTTTTGGGCTGATGAATGTTGGAGCCACCTTTCAGAGAGCTATGGATATAGCATTTGTGGGAGAGAAGAATAAGTTCGTCCTTATCTACCTTGATGACATAACAGTGTACTCCAGCAACCATTATGACCACTTGCAGCATTTGAAGAAAGTGTTCTTGAAGTGTAGAGGGTTTGAGATTTCAGTAAATCCTAAAAAGTCATAGTTTGCTTTAGAAGAAGGCAAGCTGTTAGGACATATTGTTTTTGTTGCAGGTGTCCGAATTGACCCAGAAAGAGTAAAAGCAATACAGACCATGTCTATCCCAAGATCAAAGAAAGACATCCAGTCCTTTCTGGGAAAGATTAATTTTGTAAGGAGGTTTATCCCAAATTTTGTAGAACTTGTGAAACATATCACCTCCATGTTGAGAAAGGGGTTAGAGGTCAAATGGACTAATGCATAAAGAAGATCCTTTGAGTCCATTAATAAAGCTATTATGGAAGCTCCTACTTTGAGCAGTCCATATTACAGCAAGGAGTTCCATATATTTTCATTTGCCTCAGGAGACACCCTTGTAGTAGTTTTATTACAAGCAGATGAAGAAGGCTCAGAGCATCCAGTGGCATTTTTCAATAAAACCTTAAGGGATGCTGAGTTGAGGTATGATATCATCGAGAAACAGGCATATGCTCTTATCAAATCCTTGAAAGCTTTCATAATTTACATTCTGCATTCCAAGATAATTGCATATGTGCCCGCCGCTTCAGTAAAAGATGTCCTAACGTAGCCTGATGCTGATGGAAGAAGGGCTAAATGGATTGCAAAGCTAATTGAATTTAATATAGAATTGAAGCCCACCAAGCTTGTCAGAGGTCAGGGTCTTGCTAGATTAATGGCTGAAGGAAATTGCAAAATGCTGGACATGGATTTTATAAGCATGATTTCAGAAAATGGTCAAGCAGCAGAAGAAATAGTTGAACCAAGGAAAAATCAGGCATTGGCAGAAAATATAGCTTCTTGTGATTGGTACTCTGCAATAGCTCAATTCTTGCTGAAGTTAGAAGTCCCTCCAGGTCTTAGTTCAAGCCAAGTCAGAACTATTAAGCTCAAGGCAGCAAGATATTGCACCCATGAGAATTTGCTCTACTGGAGGGACCCATCTAGAATGCTTTTGAGGTGTCTGGACAAAGAATAATCCATGGAGGCTATGCAGCAGTTTCATTTCAGCATGTGTGGAGGACACCACTATTGGAAGACTACATCCCACAAAATCCTTAGAGTTGGGTACTATTGGCCCACCTTATTTTCTGATGTATTTTTATTTATTAAATCTTGTGACAGGTGCCAAAGATTTGAAGGGAAACAGCAGTTGAAGTCCCTGCCCTTAAAGCCTCTACATGCTAGTGGCCCTTTTCAGCAGTGGGGCTTGGATTTCATTAGAGAAATCAATCCACATTCCAGTGGCCAACACAGATGGATCCTAGTAGCCACTGATTACTTTATTAAATGGACTGAGGCCATTCCTACCAGAAAGGTTGATCATCACGTCATCATGAAATTTTTGACAGAGAATATCTTCACTAGATTTGGTTGTCCACATAAATTAGTCACAGGTAATGCAGCAACCTTTAGGGAAAAAGAATTGGTGGACATGTGCAATTCAATGGGCATCAAACTGGCTCATTCCACCTCATACTACCCTCAAGGCAGCGGTCTAGCAGAATCTTCCAACAAGAGTCTGATAAGGATAATTAAAAAGCTGTTGGATGACAACAAGAAGAACTGGGACTCTAAGCTAAGATATGCATTGTGGGCTGACAGAGTGACCACCAAGAAATCCATGGGGAATTCTCCTTTCAATTTGGTATATGGCATTGAGGTTGTATTCCCAATACAGTTAATACTCCCCGTAGCAAAGTTCCTACAAGAAGAGCAGAATGAGGAAGAAGACATGGAAAAAAGGGTCACTGATTTAGCAGAGGTACATCAAATCAGAGAACAACAGGTTGAAAGGTCTGAGGCACATCAGAAGAAGGTCAAGGAAGCCTTTGACAAAAGGACAAAAACAAATAATTTTCAAGTTGGAGACTTGGTTCTGAAGTGGGATGCACTGAAAGAGAAGAAAGGCAACCATGGGAAGTTTGATGCTTTCTAGACTGAGCCTTTTATCATTTCTCAGATCCAAGGGAACAATACCTTCATACTGCAAAGTATGGGAGGGGAGATAGTTTTTAAGGGCCTAGTTAATGGGCGGTTTTTGAAAATTTATGTTGCTTAAGGTCTTTCAGCCTTAAAGCTATAAATATGTTGTTTTAATATAAGTTCAGCTAGACTCCATGCCCAATGGAACACTAGGAAATTTTGTTAATGGATTTTCACTGGAAAGGCATTGATCTACAAGTTCTTGAGACCTCGCATGGAGGATCTCATCCCCAGAAGGAGCCAGTGTTAGCTCTGCTACATACTTGGACATTTTGAGGGTCAGATGCAGGCCTAGCCGTGTTGTTGCTGCTCAAAGAAAACTCACATCAGTCATTTTTCTCCTGCTCCTCCACTCCATAAACACTCTCATAACCCCACCATCTCTACTTTTTCCTCCAAAACCCAGGATAAACTCTATTTCTCCAAGCCTCGAGCGCAAAGCTTAAGTCCCCACAAAACCATATTCATGTGACCCCGCGCTCCCATAGTCCATCACCACCTTTTGATCGCAGTCGTTGATCACCGCACCTTGATCTAACGGCTCCCGCTGCATTTAATGAACGATCTGCCCATTTATTCCCTTCACCGTCCGATCATCTCCACCGCGATCGGACGACATTTGCCCCTCCCGCGCCCGTAAACTAATGGCATGTTAATTGGCAATAAAGCGGTTTTCGCCTGTACCCCGCCGCCACGTGTCATCGTCTCAATGGGATCGCACGCCCTTGTGCGTTTACCACCATAGGCCCTAAAGCGGTGTGATCAATACTGCCCACCACTGAAATCGCTATCCCCTGGTCGTTAACCCCCGCGCGTCTCCTTCGCCCGATGACCGTTAGATCTGCACACCCGAGATCTAACGGCTCACGATTGTCCTGATCCCGCTTCCTCCCAATACCTCCCACCGAGCAATCTCTGTCGTTCCTCTGTTTGATCCAATGACCAATCTCCTCCCTCTGTCCTACACATACATCCGCCATGCACTCCACTCACCTTGATCATTCCATGTGCCTGAAGGACGAAGGCGACCTTCTACCTGTACCTAGTGCATTTCTTCCTTAACCACCGCATTCAACAGACTGTACACCCGAGAAGAAAAAGTTCGGACCTCAAGCAGAACAATGCATTTAACAGTTATGGAACTTCTTCCATACAACACTCTACCTACCCGAGAAGGACAGCAGAACACTTGAGAAGATCGGATTTGTTCATTGAAGAAGGCAAATTACACCAAAGACTCCATCACATAGTTAAAGCGGTTGGCGGTCAATTATGACCCCTCCATACCTAGAATAGCCAAGTGCTTTTGTAATGAAACTCTATATATACCTAGAAACAAAATGTAATCAGGGTTGATGGTTGTTGTATTGATGTAAGGTTCAACTTCTGGAGACTGTAACTGCTTTGATACTTGTACCGTCCGTCTTCATTTTCAGCGAATACAAGCTTCTTTTGCTGTTAATTGCTCACTCTCCATCTCTACTCTATTCTAGTATGTACCTATTACACAATTTTCTTGAACTCTTGATGTTTAGCATTCAAGGAGTTGTCATCCTACCTCTTTGTTAAAATCTTGCATGTATCAGTGAATGTGTTATTCAGGTTTCTTTTTACTTAATGCCAGAGAGTTTTCATCTTGTCTGTGCATTAGGGGATAGATTTGCAGACTTCTTTACTAGTTGCAGCTGGCCATCACAAGGTCTTATGCATCTGCTGGTGTGGTTAGTATTCTCCATATTCACCCAATCCTTAAAACTGTGAGTAATTGGTGGTCTAAAGCCTTGTAGTCTGGGGGTGTTCACGCATGTCTGGAGTCAAGCAAAGTAGGAGTAGTTATCTGGCTTGAGCAAGCATCATTCCTTCCATTCATCCATTTCCAACATTAAGTTGAGTTTGTAATGTTCCCGAGCATCTTTGAGATACAACCTAGGAGAGTTTCTTGGGGTGATAACAAGGTCTACCTTTGGTAATCTTTGGTAGTTGTGGTGAATTATTCATACTTTAAAATATATGAGCAAATATGTATTAGAAAAAGATAAGGAATGTGTGCACCTGATATCAACAAACTGGACCACAGACTGTACGTGCCCCGTATTGGATCGAATAGCAGCCCGCAACCCACAGTAGCAAGTGCCTATGTATTGTTCTCAATTGCTTGACCCTAAGGTATAAGAGATCTGGCCCAAATGGATCTCTCTAGGATGCTCCCTTCACGTGATCCCCAAGGCAGACTTGCTGCGTCCTTACCGATGTTTGTTGACACTCAATAAATCAGACAATTGTTTTTCACTTTTTGATTTAAGCTACGAATAGAGCGACTATGGATAAGCAATATGGAGCTAGCTTGGTTCGCTTGTACAAATTAGTGTTGCAAGAGCAAAAGTCTGATATCCTTAGATCCATGAAAACCCTTTTCTGAGTGTCGAAAGATAGTCCGGATATCCTCATAGCCCACTAACTATACTGATGCTAGATGAAACCTTATCAGCAATAGAATGAGAAGCTAAACCCTATCCTTGTGAATGAGAAGCGAATCACATCTATCTCCTAAGAAAAACATCTGAGGGTTTGCTAGACAACCCGGATCTTGAATCTTGAATTTACATCTTATAGCCTTTCAATAGGCCAATCAGGCACATAATTCACAAGACATTCACATATGCAGACATGGAAAAAGTCCAGAAAAATTAGATGATGTATCCTTTTCTATGGTATATATGCAAACGACCGTCTTGAAAAATCTCAGATCCTTTGAAACTAGGGTTAGACGAAACCTTATTAGCAACAAAATGAGAACTAAAACCCTATCCTCGTGAATGAGAAGCGAATTCTCTCTATCTCTTGAGAACAACTCCGAGGGTTTGATGGACAACCCGAATCTTGAATCTTGAATCTTGAACCTAATATAATAATATTCATAAGCATGGAATTTTTATAATAATATTTATCAAAACATTATAACTCATCATATCATTATCAAAAATTTAAATCTAAATTTCCATGACAACACCCATTCTATTTAACCATCCAAAATAACCTCAATTAACACTAAATTCTATATCTTTATAAAATATTTTCAAGTATATTTTTTCCTTTTACATTTATAAAAATCTATAATTTATATTTTTAATGTTTTATATATTTTTAATATTTTATACTTTAATATCTTAATATTTAAAATTTTGAAGCAAGAATATTTTTTCTAATTTTATAAATATATCTACATTTCAACATTAAATTTTATAAATATATCTACATTTTAACATTACAATTGAATTTTTACAAAAGCAACATGCTACTGACTATATTTTTAAATATTATATATATTATAATAAAATGTCAAATTAATAATTATTGTAAAAATAAAATAAAATATTTTTTAGATATTATTAATATTATATAAAAAGTCAAATTAATAATTTGTTGTAAAAATAAAATAAAATATAAACTCGTTATTTAACCTAGAATTGGATGTCCATCAAATTTACTGAGAAAACTATTTTAAAGTGGGAGCAAGTTACACTCTTAAATTACTCAACATAATATTCTGGAATCTATATTCGAAAAAGAAGAAAACTACAAAATATTAAATCAATTTTTAATTTTTAACTGCTGGGTCAATCTTCGTGGATGGGCTTCTCAAGTAGCTCAGAAAGGTGAAAGCACAAGACAATGGATTTGAACCTTTGACCAGACAAACTCACACGACTGAAGTGTACTGCAAGTTTCTACACATTTACACATTTCTGAGACAGTGCAATCTATTAGAAAGGTGCATGCATTTCTTACCTGAGGGCCTTGGTGGACCCCAGACTTAAAAGGGTCTCCGACCACTTGCTTCTTTGCTCTCTCTACTGCTTTCTTCACAAATTCATCATAAATGCTTTCTTGAACAAACACCCTTGAACCTGCCAAGCAGACTTGCCCCTGCACAAATTCGATCACAGAAATATCAAAACAGCATACTTGATGCAATACCATTTGCTCAATCTAAAATTTTCTATAAAGCATCTGGTTTGTACAGTCACCATGTTGGTAAATACTGCTAGATGGGCAATATCCACAGCTTCATCAATATCAGCGTCCTCCATAACAATGAGAGGGGATTTTCCACCCAATTCTAATGTCACAGACTTCAAGTTGCTCTTTGCAGCAGCCTCCATAATAAGTCGCCCAACTTGAGTTGACCCTGTAAATGATATCTGAGCGCAATCCAATACGGAGTTACAAACCCTTCATACTCCTTCACCGTATTCATTTCAATGAACCAATGATCCCTAAATGAAAAAATTATAGCATTTGCCATCAATGTATCAGCTTACCTTATCAATATCCATGTGGCTGCTCATGGCAGCACCAGCAGTTTCACCAAAGCCAGAGAGCACATTAAGAGCCCCCGGGGGTATTCCTGCCTGCAATTGCAAATTATGGAGAGACCACCTCCGATTAAACAGTGATTGGATTGGATCTGCAATATCTTGACCCTATTAAAATGATAATATAAATACCTCGCTGGCTAATTGTGCACAATAAAGTGCAGTTAAGGGAGTCTGCTCTGCAGATTTGATAACCACTGTACATCCGCAGGCCAATGCAGGAGCGACCTTACAGAAAAACATCGGCAATGGAAAGTTCCAGGGTATAATCTGACCAACAACTCCGATGGGCTCATGCAAAGTATGGGCCTGATAAGGTCCACTCATCTTCAACGTTAATCCATGGATCTTGTCAGCTGATCCTGCACATATTCATAGATACAAAATTATCAAGATCTTTAATAGCCAAATGCATCACAACGTGATCCAAACTTAGATCCGTGAATATCAATTACCATTAAATTATTTACATTTAGTACCATTACATTATTCAAATTTAGATCGTGATTTCAAAATACCGAGAAGAGATTATTTAAATTTAGTACCATTACATGTTTCAAATTTAGATGAGTGAATTTCAAAATACTGAGAAGAGAAAAGGTGAGGTGATTTAAGAAAGTTATAAATGAGGTAATTTTTATTCTGAAAGTGGATTTTAGGAATATTTTGAAATCTGAACAGGTAAAGTGTTAAAAATTGACCAACTATGTTTTATTCCAAAATATTTTAAAAATAAGTAAAATAATTATGTAATATTCCCACAATCCAATTCCAAACTTAGAAAAAACAAACGCACAAATAAGTTCATAGGTTTTTATGCAGGATATTTCACCAGCATAATATCGTAGAATCTCAACACAGGATGGTAAATTCATCATCCGAGACATATCCAGTGGCTTTCCATTGTCAAAAGTTTCAAGGACTGCGAGCTGCTCACTGTGTTGCAACACCAGATCCGCGAACTTGTGAAGAATGCACCCTCTTTCCTGAACCGGCAGCAAGCTAATCCATTAAAAGAAGAAAGAGAAAAAACGCAGAAAAGAAACCAGAAAACAAGATAATATAAATATAGCAAAAGATGAACAATATTGATAAAGAAAGGGAAAAGAGTAAAAACAAGAAAACAACATAATGCAGCAAAAGATGAACAGTCTTAATAACAATTATTACATAGCCAGACATGCGAGGCCATGGTCCGTGGTCAAATGCTGCGCGAGCGGCTTTTACAGCCAAATCCACATCTTCTTGCCTGGCCTCTGATACGCTCGCTATCACCTCCCCCGTTCGAGGATCCAAAGTCTCGAACGTTTTCCCTGCAACAATACAAATAAATCAGCCCTAAAGATCTAAACACAAAACTTGATTTGACTTTAAATACTGTACAATGGATCAAGAAATTAAATACCTGAAACTGAATCTACAAACTCTCCATTGATGAAGAGCTTCGTATGCTTTACTGTAACTGGGGGGCAAACGGTGGCATTCGATTGGTAAGAAAGGGACGCCATCTCGGAGTTTCTTTTGGGGCAGAGAGAGGCTCCGAATGATAATCGAACGTTGCAGTGCGTGATACCGTGGCCCTCTTTACCATAATATATAACCATAATCATGTAGCCTCGGTCCAATCAGTCGGAAGAAATTGAGAAATTGAGGTTAAATTTTGATTTGTTGCAGTTAAAATGGTTTTTTAACTGCATATTTGGATTCAGCACTCTGAAAAACCCCTGGGACGCTTTGATTGGGCAGAAACTAGATCTCAAACTTGCTACTCCAATAAATTGCTACCTGATTTTGACCAGAAAAACCCAAAGGCTTTCAAAAAGTCTCATTATAGACAACTTCATAAAAAAATCATGGAGTGGAAATTAAAGATAAAGACAAATAAAAGAATCATAGTGTAAAGACAAATAAAAGAATTATAGTGTGGAAATTAGTTGAAGTGTTTTATATTAGAATTATTTTAGTTAGGGTAATAGAAGGCATAGATATAAATAAGTTAAAGTATTTTATATGATGGTTATTTAGAGATAAAGATATTAATAATAAAGGGAAAGGATATAAGTAAAAGATGTGAATAACATTAAAGGAGGAAGTGCTTTTCAATAGTTATGTTATTACGGTTTTTGAAAATATAATAAAAGTTTGTAGATATAAGTAATGGTGATTTTATTTTATGAGCAAGTTTGTTTATTATAATTAAGTATGTTAGATGAATGATTGTACTATTCTTAAATTTTGTGTATTATAACTAATTATGTTGATGAATAATTGTGTTATTCTTCAATTTTGTGTAGATATCTCTCATCACTTTGTAATTAACCTTTAGGTTGAAAAAAGGTTTATAGGGGTAACCACAAACCTCTTTTAGGCTAGGGTCTAGTCCCCTAGCTTTTGAGAGGGCTCTCTTGCTAGATTTCTTCTATCAATCAACTAAATGACTAACATGGTCTTGATTTTAGGCTGATTATGATGATTGGATGATGTTTTGATTTTGATTTGTTTAAGGTGGGTGCAGAGGGAAGGACTACTTAAAGTCATGGCACTGTTATAGGTCTGAATGAATTAGGGATATGGTGCAATTCACATAGGGGCAAGGCAGATAGACCTATGGGTAAATAATCAAATTCGTTGTAGTAACAGTTTGAATGGGAGGAAAAGGAAAAATAACAACCTGTGATCCATACAAGGACAAATTCAAATTGCCATAGAGGAAAATAACACACATATATTGATCAGCGAAAATTTGTGAGAGCAATTCTTGAATTCTAAGAAATCATTCAAAGATGAAAACGAAGTAAATTGTTGTATGAAATTTAAAAACTATAAGAAGATCTAAGAATAATACATATCATGCAACCAAAGGAACAAGATACCAATAAGCCAAACACATGTATCATTGTATAAATATGCACCTGCTTTCTTCAATTCATTCAACAAAACTTACAGAAAAGTAGTATAGCCTCTAAAACACTCTCAACCCGAACCCTTTTACATCTCCTTTCATCCTTAAATAGAATCAGGAATTTGAAATTACCACTCTAGGTGGTTGAATTCACTGCACAAGAGTAAAACATGCTAGATACAATGTATTTGTAGAAATGCAGAAACCTACCATATAGAAATTATCACTAACTTAAAACTTTGAAAAACATCAAATAAACATTGGCATCAAGTTTGGAAACATCATGTCTCGACTTATCAATTAAACTAACTTATCCATGCTTATTTGACTATTAAAACATTTCTAGAAGGTCCTAAAATAAAGATTTGTAAAAATAGCCATAACTAATAAACTTGCGCAACAGTGTGAAACAGGCTTTCAAGCTTGACATGGTTGTAGATCATTCTGGACAAAACTTAGCTAATGGGTGTGCTTGGAATGATTTTTTTTGTTGTGTAGAACTTCTGAGATATCATATTTAGCCTTTGCAAACCTCCCAACTAACTGCTCACCATTTGTGCAACACTTGCACAACATAATTGAAATTCTGAAGTTGTATTAGCAACTCCTGCTCCAAACTAATAGTCGTGACTAGTCAAACATCTCATTCATCCTTATAGCACCCAAAATACTTCCAACCTACCAAAATTTGAATTTACAAATCGAATTTACAAAAAAAAAAAAATCAAAATTCTATCAGCAAGAAATTGTGGAAAATAGGTTTCCAAGAGACACATGTAATTCCCAAACCATGCTACTTGTGCACAAAATAAGAGAGGTTTTTGTTCTTTGGGCCATGTTATACATAATCGCTGAAATAGGAGGAAAATGCAGTTTTTTTTTTTTTTTTGAAAAATAAACCTCCTAGAGCATCGCATATCTCCAAAACCATAACACCTATGTAGAAATAGAAGGAGATTTTTGCTATTTGGCCTATTCCTGGAAAAAAAACGTTTTTCATTTTTTCTAAATTATTTTCCATTCGGTCTAAAACCTCTTTTTAAAATGATGACATAAACAATCAATTTTGGAGCAAATTCATAGCAGAGTGTAGCAGACCTCCATGGTTGATATGGTTGCAGATGATTCTATGCAAGGATGAGTGTGTATATGTGCTTGAGATGACCTGTTGATGATGTAGCACCTTCTGAGTGCTTCCCTCCATGCTTGCATACCTCCAAAATGTTTTTTCTCGGTTTGTGTAGCAGTTGCGCAACAACCTCCTTTCTTCTGAGTTTTCAAACACTAGCTTTCAATTCAAAACTTCTTTGAGCACAAGTTTCAATGATGTGTGAATGAGCATAGGTTTTTAATTTTTTTGAATTTAGTGCCTCCATATGCCTTGTTTCATGTCATGAGGATGAATGGTTGAGTGGAGGAAGAGTGACCTAACATGGGGATACCCCTTACTAATGAGACCAATGATGAGAAGTGAAGACCACTAATAGACTTATGATTAATGAAAACCCCATGAAATGACCCCTTGAACCCTAAATAATTCCTTTTCCCTCCATGATTATGTATTTGAATTTATGACCTTATGACCTTCTCATGAATTTTAGACTTGATACTTTCACAAAATTCAACCTTAGATTCAAAAACCTCTTTATGACATGAACCTTTACAATGGGGATGATAGCCTGTGACACACACAAACCCCTTCATATAGAAATCTTTAGACTATGAAACTTGTGATTCATAGGCTAAATTTTACAAACATACCTCAAGAATGGAATAGTAAGATAAGCAAACATTATGAATCCTAGACTATAGGACCCTAACATTAGCTGCAATGGGGATGGAAGCCTCCTAGTGAGGTGCCAAGAATAATGTAGACTAGTAGCCTAACCATTGGGAAATGGAGTCAAAAAATAAATTGACTCAACTGTCTGACTTATTACAAAGTTGAAAACTTTAAAGGAAATAAGAAATTTGACAACACATCATGAAAGTCTTAGGGCCTTCTCCTCGGGCTTCAAAAGTTGATGATAGTTGTCCACACCTATTGAAGATATATATACACCCTTGAAATGATCCCTCCAATATAACCAATCAAGCCAATAACTACTTGATTGCTTTCCGCTTTCATTCGGTTCAGACAGAAAGAAAAAACTGTGCGATGACCCAACAACATGAAATTTGAACCCAAATTCAAAATTTCTCCATTTTGAGAAGCTAAATCCATTAACTAATTTCAAGAATATTGTATATTTCTCATTCTCTGATTTTTGCAACAGAAATGCAAAAGAATCCCAAAAATCATGAATATGTCCTTCTTGTTGATGAATACAAGGAAAAATGGAAGCTCCATCTATATCTATTAGTTGTTTTATGTTTTTAGTTTAAAAATAACTCTAAAAAATATCAACATACAGTTCATTTTGACTTTCAAAGGAGTGAAGAGAAACATGTTCTTGCACATGAGCCTCCTGCATATGTAAGAAGTTGACTTATTACAAAGTTATTACAAAGTCTGACTGCTGCAAATTTTCTTCAAACTCAAGAGACAAATCATAACTTTCTGCGTCACGATGTTGATCTATTTCATTTTCAACCCTTGGAGAAACTATTGCTTTCTAGAAATCCACCTAAATATCATGGCAACAGACCTCTTCTATTTCCTCTTGGTATTGAAAAGGATTCTCATGAAAAGCTTCTATAATCTCATCATCCATAAATTGATCATCTTCATAAAAACTTTGCAAATGCTCAATAAATTCTTCAAAATGTATGCAATAGTCTTAGACCAACAATAAGGAAGGATGATTTTCTTTATATCTCTTATAAGATACAACATGAAAATATCTAAGAGAATACAAACAACCATTTGGCAAGCTTTCATACCAATATCTCACTTTTTCCTCCAAGGTAGCGTTGAACATCTTCATCAGGTAGTCTTCATGAAATTGAACTTTAAGTCTATGCACATGAATGTGAAATTTAACCAAGTGAATTGCAACATCACCTCCTTTCTGATCTCTGAATTTTGGAAAATAAGTTTTACAATTTACACAAGGCATGCAGCTTGGAAAGCCAGGAATATCAACATGATTCATAAGCGTATACCTTGTAGATGAATTTATTATTTGCCAATACAATTTCTATTAAACCTCTGATTTATGGATCATTCTATCTGCGAAGTCTTTGGATTAGGTTGGGATTTCATTGGTGTCACTAGGTGAATAGTTCAACCTTCATGTGTCTGATTACTGTCCACTATCAAAAATTATATCTGAAACTTTGATGATCTTTTCCCAGGGAAGATGGAACCTTTCGATCCCCGACAATGACACCATTATGTTATCACCTTGTAATTAACTATAGGCTTAAAAAATGATCACAGGGGTAGCCACAAACCTCTTTTGAAAACTTAGAAGAAAGGAGGTCATTGTGCAAACTAATAAAAACCATTGTGGAGGTCTACAAGCATGGAGGTAAGCACTCATAGGGTGCTACATCATCAATAGTTCATCTCAATCACATATATACACTCATGCTTGCACATAACCATCTGCAACCATATTGACCATGGAGACCTGCTACACTCTGCTACAAATTTGCTCTGAAATTGATTGTTTTAGTCATCATTTTCAAAATAGGTTTATGGGCGAATGGAAAATAATTTAGAAAAATTGAAAGACATTTTTTCCAAGAATGGACCAAATAAAAAAGACCTCCTTTCGTTTCTACATAGGTGTTATTTTTTTTTTAGATATGCAATTCTCTTGGAGGCCTATTTATCAAAAAATAAAATTCTGTATTTTCCTCCTGGTTCAGTGATTGTTTTTTTGCACACTTTCATAATATATGGAAGTGAATTTTTAAAACCAAAAATATATTTATGTATTAAATGATCCAAACAAAAAACATCTCTCTCATTTTGTGCACAGGTAGCATGGTTTGGGAATTATAATTGTCACCTAGAGACCCATTTTCCATAGTTTCTTGTTGAGGAGTTTTGGTAGGTTGGAAGTATGTTATGTGCTATAAGGATGAATGAGATGTTTGACTGGTCACTACAATCCATTTAGAGTAGGATTTGCTAATAGAACTTCATAATTTGAAATTGTGTTGCACAAACACTGAGTAGCTAGTTTGTGAGAGAAATTCTTGAATTCTGAGAAATTTTCAAAGATGAACACAAAGAAAATTGTTGTATGAAATTTAAAAACTATAAGTAGATCTAAGAATAATACATATCATGGAAACAAAGGAACAAGATACCAATAAGCCAGACACATGTATCAGTGTATAAATATGCACTTGCCTTCTTCAATTCATTCAGTAAAACTTACAGAAAAGTAGTCTAGCCTCTAAAACACTCTCAACTCGAACCCTTTTACATCTCTTTTCATCATTAAATAGAATCAGGAATTCAAAACTACCACGCTAGGTGGTCGAGTTCACTGCACAAGAGTGAAACAGGCTAGATACAATGTATTTGAAGAAAAGCATAAACCTACCATATCAAAATTATCACTGACTTAAAACTTTAAAAAACATCAAATAAACATCAACATCAAGTTTGGAAACATCATGTCTGAACTTATCAACTAAACTAAATTATTCATGCTTATTGAACTATTAAAACACTTCTAGAAGGTCATAAAATAGAGATTTGTAAAAATAACCATAACTAATAAGCTTGCGCATCAATGTGAAATAGGATTTCAAGATTGACATGGTTGCAGATCATTCTGGACAAAAATGAGCTAATGGGTGTGCTTGGAATGATGTTGTGTTGGTGTAGAACCTCTGAGATATCTTCCTTAGCCTTTGCAGGCCTCCCAACTTGCTACTCATTATTTGTGCAACACAATTCAAATTTTGAAGTTCTATTAGAAAATCCTACTCTAAACGGATTGTAGTGACCAGTCAAACATCTCATTCATCCTTATAGCACATAACATACTTCCAACCTACCAAAACTCCTCAACAAGAAATTGTGGAAAATGGGTCTCTAGGTGAAAATTGTAATTCCCAAACCGTGCTCCCTGTGCACAAGATGAGAGAGGTGTTTTTTGTTTGGATCATTTAATACATAAAGATCTTTTTGTTTTTAAAAATTCACTTCCATATATTATGATGTGCAAAAAAACAATGACTGAACCAGGAGGAAAATGCAGAATTTTATTTTTTGATAAATAGGCCTCCAAGAGAATTGCATATCTAAAAAAAGAATAACACCTATGTAGAAATGAAAGGAGGTTTTTTTTATTTGGCAATTCTTGGAAAAAAATGTCTTTCAGTTTTTCTAAATTATTTTCCATTCACTCATAAACCTATTTTGAAAATGATGACTAAAACAATCAATTTTAGAGCAAATTTGTAGTAGAGTGTAGCAGGCCTTCATGGTCGATATGGTTGCAGATGGTTATGTGCAAGCATGAGTGTGTAGATGTCATTGAGATGAACTAGTGATGATGTAGCACCCTATGAGTGCTTACCTCCATGCTTGTAGACCTCCAAAATGGTTTTTATTAGTTTGCACAATGACCTCCTTTCTTCTAGGTTTCAAACACTAGCTTTCAATTCACAAATTCTTTGAGCATGGGTTGCAATGAGGTGGGAATGAGTGCAGCTTTTAAAAAAATGAATTTAGTGCCTCCATATGCCTTGTTTCATGTCATGAGGATAAATGGTTGAGTGGAGGAAGAGTGAGGTGACATGAGGATATCATTTACTAATTAGACCAATGATGAGAAGTGAAGACCACTAATAGACTTATGATCCATGAAATGACCCCTTGAACCCTCAATAATTCATTTTCCCTCTATGATTACGCATTTGAATTTATGACCTTATGACCTTCTCATGAAATTTAGACTTTAGGCTTTCACAAAATTCCACCTTAGATTCAAAGACCTCTTTATCACATGAACCTTTACAATGGGGATGATAGATTGTGGCATACAAAAACCCTTTCATATAGAAACCTTTAGACTATGACACCTTGTGATTCATATGCTAAATTTTACAAATAGACCTCGAGAATGGAATAGTAAGATAAGAAAACACTATGATTCCTAGACTATAGGACCCTAACAATATCAATAATTGAATGTTTATAGTGATTTTTTTTTTTATGTTGCTATTTATTGAATTCCTATGTTATGATAGAGTGAAATAATGAGAATTCTATATAAAAAAAAATACATAAATTTTATTGTATATATTTGATTAGTATAAGGAAATTTCTTTTTACATTAAATGGATTTGTTGTAATGTTTCTTTTTTTTCATAAGTACAAAGTTGTATATTCGATGTTCTATACTCCATAGGTGAATGAGTCAACACTTTGGGGAAGGAAGGAAATGAAAAAAAAGAAAAGAAAAAGAATCATAATATGGATTTTCTGTAAATGTTAATAATTGAATGATTTATAGTAAGTTTTATTTATGTTGCTATTTATTGAACTCTATGATAGAATGAAATAATGAGAATTCAAAAAAAATATAAAACAAAATAAAATAAAATAATTCAGATTGTATAATTTTGATTAATATATAATAGGGAAGAAACTTAACTTTTCATTGTGTCACGCCAATTTAAGTGTAGGAAACTTAACTTTCATTGTGTCACACCAATTTAATTTTTGATGTTGATTATAATTATAAAAAAGAAATAGAGATAAACATGCTTTTAATTTTTTATTTTGATTATAATTATAATGAAACAATTTAATTTTTGATGTTGATTATAATTATAAAAAAGCAATAAAGATAAACATGCTTTTAATTTTTTATGTTGATTATAATTATAATGAAACAATTTAATTTTTGATGTTGATTATAATTATAAAAAAGCAATAGAGATAAACATACTTTTAATTTTTGATATGGATTATAATTATAATGAAACAATAGAGATAATATGCATTTGTGAGAGTATCCTCTGTAAATGAGTCCACACTTTGAAAGAAAAAACAAATCATACTGTCGCAATTAAAGAATATATATATAGGTCAAAGTGTTTTATATTATAGTGATGATACAGGACAATAATATAAATAATTTAAATATTTATATTTAAGTTATTTTAACATAAAGATCTATTTAAAAGTATAAGTAATAAAGGGAGGGTATAAGTAAAAAGGTAATTAACCAAATAATAAATAAAAGTTTGTATGAGTAAGTCACGATGCTTTGAGGTTGTTTATTGTAACTAATTGTGTTGGTAAAATGTTTTTGTTGTTGTTGAATTTTGTTATAGACATTAATATACTGATTTTTATTTATGTTGATATTTACTGAACTTTAATGTCCTGGTAAAGTAAGATAGTGAGTATTTTATAATTCTTGAATTTTGTCTAGACATTAATATTTATTGAATTTTTATTTAGGTTGATATTTACCAAACTTTAATGTCCTCCTAAAGTAAGATAGTGAGTATTTTATAAAAGAATAAATCATTTTTATTGTATAATTTGATTAATAAAGGATAATATCTTTTTATAAAATGATTTTGTTGTAATTTTTATTTATTTTTAATGGTACAATGGTGTATGCTCCAATTCCATATTCTATATGTGAATGAGTCAATACATTAGGAAGGATGAAAATAAAAACGAATCATGATGTGGATATTTTTGTGTAGATATTAACAATGGAATGCTTTATACTGAATTTTCTTTATGTTGTTATTTATTAGTCCCTGCTACTGTTCTTTATGTTGTTATTTATTAGTCCCTGCTTTTTCAGTAGGATTATAGCCATTCGTAAATCGTTGATCGGTTATTAATTGAATCGTTGACTCATTGTTTTTTTTTTTGGCTTTATCACTGTTTAACCAAAATTTTATTGTGGCGATCTTTATTTATCTAAATTTTAACCAAAGTTTTCGAGTGGAAAGAAATCAACCTCTTATGGAGTCATCACAATGTGAAATATTGCGACTAAGTTATAGTTATCCAGAGTTCTGTCGTGACAAATTTATATCCAAAGTTCAGTTGTGACAACTTATTTATCTCCACAGTTTTTATATGTTGTGACAACTTATTTATATCCAAAGTTTTTTAGACCTGATGCTAGATGCCATCGATGGGCACATGACAATCCTACCCCTCCACTTGTTACTTCTTTACAGTTCTCGAATTGTAGTTATTCTGATATTTTTTTATGTATCACTAAGTGTGCCTTACCGATATTGTTATTTTTTATGTACCATTGAGTGTGCCTTACTGAGATTACTATTTTTTGTGTACTACTGAGAGTTCCTTACTGAGATTGCTACTTTTTATGTATTACTAAGAGTGCCTTAGTGAGATGGGCTAAGATACGGGCGGCTAAAGAAGACAGACACAAGCAGAAGTTGAGATGGGCTAAGATTAGCCTTAGTTTTCAGAAAAATAAGTTCAAGTTGGTTTTCTAAGTTTTCAGTTAGATAGGTTGACTATTATAATCCTAAAAATAAGAGCTAGTCCTGAATACAAGCAAGTTATTAATGAATTCTGGAGCCTAGTACAAATGTGTCAATTATTCACAATCTATTGAAAATTTACTAAATCACTTTCAAGATCAGTTGTACACTATAAAATTCTATTCACACCATATTCTTATGTTGGTGGTAGGAATTTTTCTTTTTAGTTGGCAACATATTTTTGAAATTGTTGCTTCAAATAATGTGTTAATTTTTTTCGTTGAGAGAGAATACTTTAATATACTAGATGTTTTAGTGATTTCTATCAAAATTGACTTCATGTAAGTAAAAACCTAGCCTTCTTGATTCCAGAACTTCAAAGTAATATTTCTGACAAATTAAATATACAATAAAAAAAATATTCATTTACTACCAAAACTAACTTAACTTTGATTCCATAACTTCAAAGTAATATTTTTGACACATTAAATATGCAATAAAAAAATATATTCATTTACTTTTATTGCAAGAACTATGACTAATAAATGAATAAAAGTCAATCCATCTTTGATCAATGAATAAATAAAAGGAATGAATCCAAAATGCAAAAATTCTCTTTTTCTTGAAATTTGTAAGACCTTTGGGCGCATAAATTAAACAAGGATTTTTTTTTTTTAATGACTAAATGGAAAAAACCAAGATGAATATTTCTTATATTAAACAATTTATTTGTTGTTTATCTATCAAATATATTATTTTGAAATTAATTTTTTTTAAATATCTTATTACATTATACGTAGTCATAAGAATATGCTTCGTTAAATTTATTTAGCCTCCCAATATGTTTAGTTATAAGATTTACATTATTTCTAGTTATAAGAATATATTAGACAAGGCTTTTCAATAAATAAGTTAATGGAAAAATATTTTAACTATTAAAGGAGGTAAAACATTTATGGATTTTTAATTGAAATATTGATGCGGGAGCAACCAACAACAAAGCAAACAAACTGTGGACGAGAGGAAAAGCGTAATTTAAAGCAGAAAAATAGATAAAGCAGATTTAAAGCCTGCATGCATGAAGCTTTTGTGGAGAAAATAAGGAGAGGATAGGATTGATCCTTCCTAAAATTCTTATATAATTGTAATACCATAGGGGTGTAGGAATATCTGTTTGTGAGGAATTTTGTGAGTGGCAAGATGTAGCTCAGCGTGAGCTCGGTTTAAGGCTGAAATGCCTTAATTTTGTAAGTGTTTTGTGTAATATATAAACCTGGGTTTAGTGTTGTTTGTATACCCTACCAGTTAAGCTATGGATTTGTAATTAAATCTATAAGTTAATTTCTGTGTAAATACGCTACCGATTGTGTAGTGTTTCAATATTACATATGTGAATTGTGGTGTTTGTTAAAAATTCTGTGCGCATAATTCCTTACACTCTGGTTTCATAAATTAACTTTTATCTATTTATGTGATTGTACGCCTGTGTAGATTTATATTGAAACGTTGTGGTATTACATGGAAATAACTGTGTATTAACTCGGGCAAGCATAGACGCTGTTAAATTTTATTTAAGTCAGCACAATTGCTTCAACTTCACCTGCGCAGCTAGAGGATTCCGGATTTTCACAGGTGGCATATATACATATGATTGGGCATTAATTTTGGCACCGTAAGCATAAGCACGGTTCTATTAATTGATATGCCCACGGAATTCAAGTGGAACGCTGCGTTTTTTTCATCATCGTCCAAGGTTGCTCGCGCAGAGAGAGTAATTGGGATCTTGGGCAACCCCCAATTTCTCAGTTTTCATCAGGTGGTATCAGAGCAGTAAGATTCTGCGGAAAGAGGTACAATTGTGTTAAAGATGGAGAGTTTATGGTCTTGCTATTGTGCAGATGGCAGCAGAGGAAGGTGAGAAGATTGCAATAGCCTAGAGCGGTTACCAAAAGACCAAGGCTAGAAAAGAGCTTGGTGAGGTAAGAGGCAGCAAGGAGGACTTTCTGTTGCAGAGGTTGATTGCAGCTCACAAGTTAAAGATATTACGAAGACCAGAAGCATATGACCAGGAGGTCATAAATTTTTATGCCTCGAGAGTCTGATGCGGGAGCAACCAACAACAAAGCAAATAAACTGTGGACTAGAGAAAAAGCGTGATTTAAAGCAGAAAAATAGATAAAGCAGATTTAAAGCCTGCATGCATGAAGCTTTTGTGGAGAAAATAAGGGGAGGATAGGATTGATCCTTCCTAAAATTCTTATATAATTGTAATACCATAGGGGTGTAGGAATATCTGTTTGTGAGGAATTTTGTGAGTGGCAAGATGTAGCTCAGCGTGAGCTCGGTTTAAGGCTGAAATGCCTTAATTTTGTAAGTGTTTTGTGTAATATATAAACCTGGGTTTAATGTTGTTTGTATACCCTGCCTGTTAAGCTATGGATTTGTAATTAAATCTATAAGTTAATTTCTGTGTAAATATGCTACCGATTGTGTAGTGTTTCAATATTACATATGTGAATTGTGGTGTTTGTTAAAAATTCTATGCGCATAATTCTTTACACTCTGGTTTCATAAATTACCTTTTATCTATTTATGTGATTGTACGCCTGTGTAGATTTATATTGAAACGTTGTGGTATTACATGGAAATAACTGTGTATTAACCCGGGCAAGCATAGACGCTGTTAAATTTTATTTAAGCTAGCACAATTGCTTGCTTCAACTTCACCTGCGCAGCTAGAGGATTCCGGATTTTCACAGGTGGCATATATACATATGATTGGACATTAATTTTGGCAGCGTAAGCATAAGCACGGTTCTATTAATTGATATGCCCACGGAATTCAAGTGGAACGCTGCGTTTTTTTCATCATCGTCCAAGGTTGCTCGCGCAGAGAGAGTAATTGGGATCTTGGGCAACCCCCAATTTATCAGTTTCATCAAATATGCTAAGTCATTCTATAATACTCAATTTATTTTTGTTAGTTTGACTTTAGAAAAAAAAGACAAATTCAAAATAAAAATAAAAATTGTTAATTCATTGTTGTATGGCAAAGTTCTATGTGGTGATAGGAATGTAAAGATCTTGTTTGGTAATTACAAACTCTTCAACCTGATTGGTATTTAAAATAGTGAAGTATTTAAATCGTGTTTGCCATATTGTGAACTATAATTGTTTTAATTGATGAGTTTAAAATTTGTAAAAAACTTTATAGTCATTCAAATTTGTATAAAACTTAGATACCAACACAAGTTCTTGTTGCAAACGTACCATTAGAGGTAAATAATTAAGAAAGAAAAAAAGATCATATAAATTTAAATAATTTAATAAATGTCTTGCAAAATAAAGATAACTTATCAATTAAGTATATAATAAGGATATAATATTTTCCTTTTAGTTTTTCCCTACTATTCTATATTTTCTTTATGTGTGGGGATGTAGTCATGAAGATGGATTCCATTATGTTTAAATGGGCATGTGGTATTTACATGCCATGGTATTGTAAAAAAAGCTATTTACAAATTAAGAATTTTTATAATAAAGTAGAATAAATACTTATGGATAAAAATAATATTACATGTTTTAAAATGCATACATGATTAACTAATATATTAATTCTTTTTATAAGCAATAATGGTAATAATTTAAAATAAAGTTATATTTTAGCTAAATTTTAGGATTTAAATATTGAAAATGTGAGATTTATCATAGTGTAAGTGTTTTGATGTCTATATTGCAAAAGGTTACTTACAAATTAACAATTTCTATCATAAAATGAGGTGAATCTCCATGGATAACAATACTGTTACATGTTTTATAATGTGTATATGATTAAATCATATATTAATTCTTTTTATAATTAATAATAATAATTTAAAGTAAATTTCTAATTTAGTTAATTTTTATGATTTAAATTTAGGCAATGTGAGATTGACTATGAAGTAAATGTTTTGAGGTTGATCACATTGATTCCTATCATTGTTTACTAAATTATTACGAAAATATTAATAAAACAAGAAATACTAAAATAAATGTTTTAGAAATATTGATTTATTTTAAGATATTTTTAGGTAAAAATTTATATCTTACTTGATACTAATAACTAGTATTTCATAGATTAAATTAGAATTGATTCACGATATATATTTAAAAAGAGTGAAGGGATAATATATGGGAGGTTTGGAGGAATCATTTTAAGTACAATTTTTCTTTTCTACTAATATATTGTTTCAAAAGTGACTATATTACTATGGCCATAGATTATTTTCCTCTTAAATATTTTCAATTAAGTATTATGATATTTGATTTGGCTATGTGAGTGGTTGGTTAATACATTCACATTGTGTGGAATACTTTATTAATAAAAATGTTTCTTAGGTTTTGGTACTTATATGGCTTTTTAGGATAAGCTCACTATTCCATTATGTCAATAAGGTTACTTTTAGTTGTAAATGCTTTGAGATATATTCTTTGAATATGTCATTTTTTTTATTAAGATAATATTTAAATTTTCTCTTTTATTCTTGGTATACAAATGTTGTTTCTTGTGTGTTATGTGTGATCTCAGCAAATAAAAAATAAAGACAAATTTATGGTCATGATTCTTGTAAAATAAAGTAGTTCCTAATTGACAAGGGAACTATGAACAACAAAGGAATGATTTCTGAGTTCATAGTTCATGAGGGTCAAAGTTCTCGAGGTCATAGTTACTATGCATCATAGTTCCTAAGGGTTAAAGATCTCAAGTTCATAGTTCTTGTATGTCATAGTTACTATGGTCATAGTTCTTGTCGGTCATATTTTCTATTGGTTAGAGATCCCAATGATAAGAAAGCTCATAAAATTTCTTCAATGAGAGTCGATGAAGTTCTCGTTACAAATTGAGAGGGAGGGAAATATAAATATAGAGAGAGAGACTAGAAAATGTGTAAATGGGAATAGAGAGATAGAGAGTGTTGGCAATAAATTAGTCATAATGATATAAACAACAATTACATCCATATGATTCCATTCCATCAAATTCCACAATACAAGGGCTTTCAAATTCCACAAAAGCAGTGTTTTCAAATTGCACAAAAGTAATGTCTTCAAATTTCACTTCAATATACATCAAAAAACATCACCAACTTGTGATGCATGGTCAATATGGTGTGTTTACTCAGATTTTTTAATTATGCACTCAAATTTGAACTCACTATGTTGGAGTTTCCACATTCCACATTGGTAGGGTTTTCAAATTCCACAAAGCTAAGGTTTTCATAGTGCATAAGACTAACATAATTATATTTCCTAATAATGCACACACACTTTTGAGCAATGCTAATCATGTAGCCTCGTTGGGGTCCTAGTTGGTAGCTTGGGCCTTACAGAGCCTAGACAACAAGAAACATGTGTGAACCCCAAAGAACAAGCACACATTATTGTGGGCACGTGTTCCTCATGATAGCCCCATTTCCAGTTCTGGGTAATCACTAGTTTTGTGAATTGTGCATAATCCTTCTCAAACTCTCATTATAGAAATTTTCACAACATTCCTTCATACACTTCATGCTAAGTGTTTTCTCATTAGTTTACATAGTTTCTTTCTTTTATCACATATGTGATTCCACAACCACTTGCCACATGCTTATTTACAATATAAAAATAGAGTGCTAAGTTATTTCATCATGACCATTCCCTAATTACAAAAGCCTCCATCATGTTTTGGTTGATTTCTTACACTTTTTTGAGAAACTTCCACACACACACACACACACACACACACACACATAACTCTTTTATGTTTATCTCATCATTATAGATTTGTCATGGTTATGAGCATTGCAATAGGTTATCATCATTCATTTCTTAAAACCCCATTTCTTTATACTTATTTTTCTATCTTCTCATAGGTTTGTATTCTTTGAGGGGTAAGTTTGTTCCAATTTTGACTTCATTCATATGTAGTTTAGGGAATTGCGATACTATTTCTCATTTATAATTTCTCTTATTTCATATTGAATTATTATAGTGTTCTTCATCTATCTCAATTCTTTCAGAGTGATTTAAAGAATTAAATGAATCAACTTGTATGGTATTTTTTATTAATGGGTCCTGATTTGAAAAATTTATGTATAAATTCTTCCAAAGGCATTTTGAGGCATTAAACTATTTTGTCTATGGTAAAAAAAAAAATATCGTTTGTGCGATACCATCTAGTACTTGAAGTTTTTATACAAAATGTATGCCTCTCGCAAGTTGATATACCATACTGACCACCATAGTACAAGTCAATGCCATGTTAATCCCCGTTACCCATGTATATGGGGCTAGCCATGTGTGGAATTTAAAAAGGACTCTAGAAGGTCCAAAATCCTAACTCTAGTTGAGGTTTGAGGGAGTCGAACCTTTCATATAGTTAGCTATTGGGTTATGTTAAATATTAGGCCATTAGGAGGAGTAGGGGTTACATTTCATGTTATTATATTAGCTTCCATATTTGAGCAAAGAAATTGGGAGTGGGATGTTAGAGAGAATAAAAAAGGGCTTGATATTTTGTAGAAACTTTATAAGCCATAGGTCTTAGGTAACTCTATAAGAGTACCTCTTTCTTTATATCTACACCTTTTTCCATACTAGAGAATAGAGATCAAAGCAACCTCACCTTCTAGATAGGTTTCTCCCATAAGGGTTTCCCAAGGGAAAAATTGTGCTTATTTTGGTTAGTGTGTGTATTTATTTTCACTCTATATTTCTTGAATTTGAGCTAATTTATATTTAAGCATACAAACAATAAATAAAGAATCTGAGATCTAAAAAGAATTAATATTCACAGTAAAAAAATCAGTATTTGTCAGATCTATTATGATGAATTCTTCCAATGGAATATCCGCGATAATTTACTGATCATCTCCACATGTTGCTTGAATGAATAGTGTCTTCTTTACTACCACATGTTACGTTGATCAGTTTAATATATTATGTGATTGTATGTTACATCATCTTTGATGTCCTTTTCTTAATGTCCATGGTTAGGCTTTTATCTCCATTCTTCCTATCTTCAAAATGCAACATCCTCAAAGCAAGAAAATCCAATAACCATTAATTAGGTGTTACGATCAACAACCATCTTGAATCCATTTTATATTTCAACACATCATTCATATCAACTGGAATTACATTTTCAGACTCTGCCATGATCATGAAAACTAAGAAAACTTTCGGTAAAAATCACATCATCAGAGTTTTGTCGACGTGTTTCGAACCATCTAGTGTGGTCGACGTGTTTCGAACCATCTAGTGTGGTTTATCACTAGGACAAGATAAAGAACTAGATATTAGCATCGAGTTAAATAGATGGAGAAAAAATTTAGTCATTATAATATAAAAATTATATTTGACTAAATAAATCATATTTTGATATAAGGAAATAATTGTTAGAATATAGTTGTTAATATTGGCCATGATTACCAAGTTGTTACTCTCATTAATCACACAAAAGATTCTATGATGAGGACAAGTATAAAAGACAAATAATACATAAAATAATTACTAAAATTTATTTTCCCACACATTACAACTATTTATTCATCGTATCTATATTCCATTGCCCTTGTAGCACTAAATAAGGTTCCAAATTCCTTTATCCTCCCTTAATTAACTATATAAACCTCAATGTCTCTAAAATGTAATAATAAACCTTTATATTCACATAACGTTACTCATATTCATGAAGTCATATAATTTTAATTTACTTTTGTTTTTTGAATGGTTATACACATTTATCAATATTAACCAAATTATCCTCATCATAACTTAGTCCAGAATAGTAAAATTAATATTTATACAAAAATATAAATAAAAATAAAGAGTAATGTAAAATGTTTCCCAAAAATATCATATGAAAACATTAATTTCTTCGATATTAACTTGTTCAATGTCTTACTTTTTTGAACTTGTTATAGAATATTTGAATTCATTTTAATCATTCTTCTGAATTGTGGATATGCAATTCCTAACTTAAATTTGTTAAAAAACATTACACTAAATCATATTTAACAAATATCATATAAAGACATTCCAATTAAATAAAAATAGAAATAAAATAAATCTCATTTAAAAATATTATTAGTTAAATGAAAATAAAAATAAAACACAAAAATATTAACCATTATACTTTACCAAATGTATCATGAAAACATATAAATCATAATCATTGGAAAATATTAAAAGAACATTACCAAGTGAAAATGTATCACAAGACATCAATAAAAGGGTATTCATTCACTTTATAAATAATTTATTTTCCTCTTTTAATTTTTCTTCTATATTTTATTTAATCACTAGGTATCTTATATATAAGAAGAAGTTATATAATATGGATGCAAATGGGTTTCCTAAAATTGCTTCTAACTTTAGCTGAAACCGCCACCTTCAACTGAAGCGAGGGTGGCATAAGGATACAGAGTCTTGGCTAGACCATCGGAGAATAAAGAGGAGATCATCTTGTAGAATTCAAATAATATAAAAATAATATTGCTTCCAAATTTAAAGATAAATTGTGGGAAAATAAAGAGTTGGAAGGAAAAAAGGAAAGTGCAATATTATTAGTAGGTGATCAATCCCCATCTGGAAAACCAAAATTATCTCTATGTCTTGACTAGTGTTAAGATGAAAATGAACATTTCCAATATTAGAACTAATTCTCATGAGCTTCATAGTGAAATTAGGCATTGGCGAATTCTCAAAACACCATGGGATGAAAGAGTTTGTCATTTGTGTAGGAATTGGTGAATTCTCAAAACACATTGGGATGAAAGATTTTGTCACCAATAATAGGAGGGTTGAAGATAAAAAACAATTTCTCTTAGATTGTCCATCTTATATTCACATGAAAGAGTTTGCCACCAAGCATGAGGGTTGAATATTGTACTCACATTAAAACACTTTCTCTTAGATTGTCCATCTTATAGTCACATTAAATTTTTTTCTCTTAGATTGTCCACCTTCTACTCACATTCGATCCCGTTCAAGCTTATAGGAATTACTAGTCACGCACATTTCAGCTTATTCATTTTTTTCCACACAATCTAACATGCCTTCAAATAATAGAACTCAGATGGATGGGGAATTAAACCCGCTAGCTACCACTATAGCTATTGTCCTTTAACAAACTTCTTAATATTTCTCTCACTTCTTCTTGAGCATGCAAATAAAATGTTAAAAAATCCTATTTAGTCTATTACCTTCTTAAGCTCTGATAGACTATATAAGCCTTAGTGGGCATCAATCATCATATTCATCATCATTATACATCCAAATTATCATTTCACTCCTCTTAATATTATTATAATAATACCATAAATTTTTATTTTTATTTTTATATATAATGAATCAAACTCTTATAATTAATCTTTTATTTTTTAAAATTTCATATTACTAGTAATTTATCTGTAGATTATTACTTTAATAATAGTTATCATTAATTTATAATAAATTTAACTAATTTTTAAATCCTAAATTTTCGAGAAATTAAAAACATATAATTTAATTATTAACTAGAAATAATTACATAATATTTATAATTTATTTAAACAAATTTTTCACATTTTTATAAGTCAACTTAGTCTATAAGGAATATTATCAATTCCATAACATAACCTTAATAAATAAAATTTATTGAAATTACTTACATTTTTAAATATATTAACTCAGTGTACAGTAAACAAATGACACGTAACAATTTTTGTACGAGACAAATCTATAATAATTAATCTAATATATTATTACTAAGAAGATTATCATAATTACAACACATTTCAATATTCTAAATATTAAAATTAGATTTATCATTTCTCTATATTAGTAACAAATAATTATTTTATTATATAAAAAATAATATATTAAATATAAAATAAAATCATCAAATTCAATTTATATATATATATATATATACACCAATCAAAAAATTGTTACAACTATTATTATTATAGTCATGAATTTTACTACATCTTAATCACATATTGGAAATCAGTATTTCATAATCACCAACTTATAACTTCTTTAATCCGCTCAATCCATATATATGTATA
>APFE031122638.1:0-59138 GCA_000404065.3 Pinus taeda
TGAATATTTTTATGGTTTTATTTATTTATTTATATTTTACTATTATTATAACATTCATATTATGTATTATTTTTTATTTATAGTACTTTATTTATTGTATATTGTTTTATTTTATTTAAATAGTAATTTTACCTTATTTACCTTAATTCTTATTTATTATAAATTGTTAGGTTTATTTGTTCCTATATAATTTATTTGCTAAGTTAATAGTTTAATTACTATGCCATGTGATGATATAGGGTTTAGACTTGTATATTTATATTTTGTTATCATTACATAATTGTTACTTTTTGTTACCTCTATGCATTATTTTTATATATTATATAATTTTATTATACATTACTTATTTTATTAAGGTTTTAGGCTAATTCTTTAGGGTCTTTATTCTCCTAATTCCTTAATTATTAAGGAACTGTAGGTATATTGATTATATTATATAGACTCGTATATATGGTTAGTATGAAATAGGAGCTTATGTAGTGTACATATAGTATTATTATTGATTTTAATATATGGTGTGTTCTTATTAATTATTTTTACTATACATTCTGTTGTATTATTATACATTAGTATATAGGAATATTCTTTTATACACGAACTCCTTTATCCGCTTTTGACTTTTCTCCATTGATTGTAGTTTTATTTATATACTTCAATTTTATAATTAAATTATTTTTAAACGAACCTCAAGTAAACAAGAAGAGCTGCAGGCAGCCGGAGTCCCTGCCAGGTATGAAAAAAATTAATAAAACATAAGGTGTATTTGTTTCCTCTGTCCACTTAGCTGTTGCAGATGTTTGAAGCGATGATGATCAAATACATACTGCCATATACCAGTAGTATACCAGTAGAAAAGGGCAGGATCTAAATCCTTCGTTAAAATTTGGTTCCTTTGTCCACTTAGTTGCTGCAAATATTTGAAGCGCTAATGATGAAATACATACTGCCATATACTAGTAGTATACCAGTAGAAAAGGGCAGGATCTAAATCCTTCATTAAAACTTAAAAGAGACAAATCTTTCTCATGCAAAAGAAATGAACATAAATCCTATGGTTATATTTTTATTACTATTAGAAGTTTTTGGAAGTTCCAAGACAGTCATCTTGGTTCAAGGATTTAGAAAAGACGGCCTCAATCCTCTTTCAAAGAGGATTGAGTAGCATAGACATCTGCAACAGTAAGCATTGATGTGTTTTATTTGATCATTATGTCATGAAGCAAACACATCTCAATCAAGAAGATGGCCGAATTTTACATTTGAAGCATCCTGACAATATATTAAATGACTTATCAGTGATCATATATTAAATGATTTACCACTGCATCGAAGATTTATTACTAGGACTACAATTAAGAAAATATTAAAGCAAGTAGAATGCTATATTTTCTACGCTGTTTTCAAAGCATGAAGCTAAAGAAAATTCAGGAAAATTCTAGAAATTAATGATTCTCGACTTGCTTGAAGAAAGTTCAATTTTTTAAATTAGATGACCTCGAGGACCCTAGCATGAGAGCCACGTGCTTCTTCACTCCATCTCTATCATATATCATGCAAGTTCTGCACCATGCCACGTTAAGGATAGAGTCCTTTAGCCCATAGACATTCACTAGAAAGTTGTGCCTTTGTCACCTTTCTTTCTTTAGCCTTTCTTTCAAAAGACAGGGGCTTATAACCAAACATAATCTTTAGCCTTTCTTTCAAAAGACAGGGGCTTATAAACAAACAAAAGCCGCCTGTCACCTTCTGCATTTGCCTTAACATTCTTTATTTAACTATTCGTATCTTTCATGAGTCGTCCCAAGCACCAGGGTAGAAGCCCCTGTTGGGATGGAATGAAGGAACAATTTATTACAGAATGGAAGTGAAGGTGCCAACAGATCTCCCGAACGTGAATCCATAACCCCACGATATAAGTGACCCACTAAAAGGGAACAGTGGCCGTCACATCAAGCATATGGCGTGCTACAGGTATACCCAACTACAGTAGCATTATCTACCCAAGAAAGCCAAAATTTTGCCCTTGTTCTATAGTGAGGAACCATTTTCCTTTATATAGACCCACGCAAGGAGATACGCAAGGAGATATGCCCATACTGGGGACTCTTCCTTCATCCTTCTTGCTAGGCTAGGGTAGGCAAAGTGACCAGCAAGAGACCACCTCGCCACCTGCAACTCAGCCCCTCCCCTGCCAACACTTGCACACAACACGTACTCCCAGTTCGTAATCCCTCCTACCTGTGCATTTTCGTCAAAGCAAAATCTGGATGAGCTGAATGAATTAACCCCTGCGAAATTACAGAGACAAGGAATAAGGAACAAGCATATAAGATATGCGGCCACACTCTCTGCTCTGAGTAAGACTCTTTGCTCTGAACTTACTCAGGAGAATTAGCTGCTCGACACTCTCTGCTACAAGCGAATCAAATCAAGGTACTATAATTTCTGAAACTTTTAATTTAGATATCTCTCTAATTTCTAACATCAAAGCAAAATCGTTTTACAGAGTTCAGAGTTCTGTTTCTTGCTGCATAAAACATTACATTAATATACAGATTTGTCTCTTTATATTATAAGAATCATAGAAGTTCTCTATAATTTTTTGGGTCTATTGTAATTAATCAGCTGACTTCAAAATACAAGAAACAATACTAAAAATACATTCCATGAGTTCATCTCATCTAATTCTGATAGGATTAACATCTCGGAGAACAAAAATATACTTTACTCGATCTATGGATCAGAGAATTTAGATTTAATGAATAAAATATATATAGAGTACTCAAGCGGTGACATACCAAGCATATTCTTGAAGAAAAAGAAATTGCTAAGGCAGGTCTGAAATTTCAGATTAACATCTCAAACTTTTATTGCCATCATTATTCAAATATGTCCGAAATTATTTAACGCTAGGGAAACAGTATCAGAGACTTGGGCTTCGGTAAAGCCTACAAAATCGAAACTTGGAATCAGGGGCACTTGAATTTAATAAATTACAAACAACGAGTTTAGCATCGAGTGAAATTGACAAGTCGTTATTGATATAAGCTACCAATTGAGAATTCACTGGAAATGAAAACCCGCATAAAGTTTTGCAATAACAAACTTCTACAACATCCCAATGATTATTTTCTTGTATCTCAGTAAGCATGGTGAAAGTAACTATGCCGAAATCCCCGCCGAGGTGTAGCAACAAACTTGGAATGCCCCAAACGCTGAAATTATTAATCAATGGCACCCACACTTGGTATAAAGTCCATAAATCCAACGAACCACTATAGGAATAGAGTGTACCTGCAAGATGAAGAAGAAAGGTACCCAAGTAAGCATTACTAACTTTATCGCTTTAAATTAATCCGAGAAATACAGATAATCCACCGAAGAGGAGGCAAATTAGCAGTCAGAAAGAGGATTAACCTGCTAGTTGCATTTGAGTCTCTATCGCAAGAGAAAAGGAATTAGGAAATGTACATAAAAAAAAATAAACCAAGAAATGAAACCTGAGAGACGGTAACACAAATCGATAAAAACGACAAGTGGAAAATGGAAGCCCTCCTTGCACCGGTTAGCCAACCAAATTTCCTTGGGGAGATCGTAGTTCTTGTACGCATAGAAGATGGGAATGAGGGCACCGGTCTGTGTACTCTGCCAACCATAGCACCACCATTCCATGCTTTTGGTTCAGAACCCTGCCAAAGACAAATTCAACCACAGACACACATAAAAGGCTTTAGATAAGCACGCCTAAGATAACATTCAGATTAACCCCGGAGTCAAGTATGCACCTTACCTATTAAAATATTCCTCAGTGGTAAAAATATCGTGCCAATAGGAGAGCACGACCCGAACCTTGTTGAAATATCAGTAAGAGGGGTTGATGCCCACACACCTGGAAATCACCTTAGTAAAGTTATTATAACTACAATAACCAGTAAGAGGGAATATGTGAATGGCGCAATCCCAATATGGGTATGAAAGATAAGAAATGATTCACATGTAGGGTTACCTGAAGCATTACCATTCCCCAACATGGAAAATAGGTTGCGAGAGATTTCCGTCAAGAAATGTTGCAGTGTGCATCACTCACGGAGAATCTGGTTACAACATATTTCGAGCTAAACCCCGAGAATTTCACCTTGAGAGCGGCATAGCAGGAAGTTTGTTTGTTACCTCACCTCACCTCACGTACCTCACCTCACGTACTCTCAAGTGGGTCGATGGACAACAAATAAATAATGTGGTGTTGCAGTGGTAAGAGGTGGCAGACGGTGGTAGCCAGCTGCGTGAGAGGTGAGACGTGGCAGCTATATAATAAAATTTACATGCGCCTAAGTTTCATGTATGTCATTACAATTTTTCAGACTTTGGATAAACTATAATTTGTTACCACATTGTCATTACAATTTTTTCAGACTTTGGATAAACTATAACTTGTCACTACATTTTTGCATTGGAATAAGCGAAGCCTGCAATAAGAGGTCCTTTCTTGCCCAGCCAAAAACTTTGGTTAAAATTTTGATAGACAATAATTGTCATTTTAAAACTTTGGTTAAACGATGATAACGTCAAAAAAAATATGGTCAAAAAATGAATTAATGGGCGGTCAACGATCTATCGATCGCTAATAGTCCCAGGCAGGGACTAATAAGGGATATTCATATTATGTATGATTTTTTATTTATAGTACTTTATATATTATATATTGTTTTATTTTATTTAAATAATAATTTTTACCTAATTTACCTTAATTCTTATTTATTAGGATTATTTGTTCATATATATTTTATTTACTTAGTTATTTGTATATTTATACATATATCTTTATTATGAATATATAATGGTTACTTTTCGTTACCTCTATGCATTACTTTTTTATTAGACAATTCTTATTGGTATATAAGTAGTATTAAGGTTTTAGGCTAATTCTTTGGGGTATTTATTCACCTAATTCCTTAATAATAATAATAGATATTAAGAAAATATAGGTATATTGATTATATTATACTAGTATATATTGTTAGTGCATTCTTATTATTTATTTTTTACTATACATTATGTTAGTATATATGAGAACTCTTTTCTCCGCTTTTGACTTTCCTCCATTGATTGTTGTTGTATTTATATAATTAAATATTGTAGCAAAATTATTTTTAAAACTAACCTTAAGTAAATAGGGGATTTTTTACCTAATTTATCTTTGTTCCAGAAGGATAGTAGTTAATATTTTGGTTAAAGGGTTTTATATATAATTAATTTTATGAACTTAAATAAATAAAATATTAATCTATTTTATTTTTTACCTAGTTTAATTGATTTCTACTAATATAATAATAAATATTGGAAATAATAATATTAATTAGAATAATAATAAGGTAATAAGGTCCTTGGGTCAAAATTAGACTTTTCTCCATTGATGGTTGTTGTATTTATATAATTAAATATTGTAGCAAAATTATTTTTAAAACTAACCTTAAGTAAATAGGGGATTTTTTACCTAATTTATCTTTGTTCCAGAAGGATAGTAGTTAATATTTTGGTTAAAGGGTTTTATATATAATTAATTTTATGAACTTAAATAAATAAAATATTAATCTATTTTATTTTTTACCTAGTTTAACTGATTTCTACTAATATAATAATAAATATTGGAAATAATAATATTAATTAGAATAATAATAAGGTAATAAGGTCCTTGGGTCAATATTAGACGTTAATTGGTTTTAGTTGTTGGAATTTCTGGTCGGACTAAGTGCTGGACTCGATCTGTCTCCTCAACTTGTCCTTACGATGAACCACACTAATTGGTTCGAAAAGCGTCGGCAAATATATTATTATTGTTCATTAAGATTAATTACGCATTTAAAATCCAAGTGCATCCCGTGTTGTGGAGTTTTTTTTTATATTTTTACGCCGTAAGGCGTTTCCATCTGAAATCAATTTTCCTTTGAGGTTACGTGTCCATTTGTGAGCGATTGATGTTGTTGTTAGACGATGAAAATGGTTTCAGCCATCGGATTCATAGAAGACCATTCAACTATCGGGAGTCGATCAAAGCGTCGGCTTACCGCAACATCAACTGCTTCTTCTTCCATTCCCAGCGCTTGCTAGAATGTATCGGTCCCAATCTTGCTCAAATCCTCGTCTGTGTCGGTCCCAATCTTGCTCACATCATTATCTGTGTTTCACGGCAAACGCAGAGGTTTCAGATTCAATTCTCTGTCAGATTCAAGGCTGTTTCGAAGGACCTCTCGACGCAGGCGGGGAACGGATTCCTAGAGCCGAATGCTGTTGAGCGCAATGTTATTCGTCTGGGTTTAGTTGAGTTCTTCCAAGCAGCAAAGCGAGACAATACCGATTTGTTCTCCCCATGGATTTACAGAATCCACACATCAAACAGGAATGGAGCATTGGTACCCTCCTTTGGCGGAAAACGTAACGGCATTGGTGTACGAGCTAAAAGAAAGGGACGAGCTCTTTGGTGGGGTTAGATTGGGTTCGAACTCACCCGCATCTGCACATCTCGCAAGCAAAACATTACGAACTGGGATGAGCAGGAAACACTGTTTGACTGATCTACTTGGCTCGAATTAAAAAAGGAAGGATACCATTGGGACGAGCTCTTTTATTTGGTTCGATATGAGAAGTATGGCCTCAGGGTTCACGCCCAAATAAGAGACGCATTCGGGCATCTTACAAGCAATTAGATCCATAAGCGGCCATCAGAATCGAACACGCCCGAATAACAGATGCATCTGTTGTGGAATGTTTAATGTATATAATTATTTGTTTCCTCATCTGCGAGAAGGATGTAACTGAATCCATATCCATATCCATATCCGTGTCTGCTTTGGGATGTTTTGTATATGGTTTCATATCCATTTTTATCCTGAGTTCGAACGATGCAGGACGCACGGTGAGGGTTCGAAGTGGCGATCAAAATCTACCGCGTATGTATGTTTTACCTTACTCTTTCTTTACATCTATTTAATTAACTGTCTTCCTTTTTTTAATTGGGTATGATGCAATATTTACGATTCCTCCATTGATCTAATAGGCTTTTGATGTTCATTATTTTGACAGGACAAATTGGAGTGGTTACTGATGTGTATAAATATATGGCGGAAGAAAAGGGAAATAATGCAACTTAGTTCGACATTTTTTCCTTATTGTAAATGAACAGGTAGGTTTCTTTTTGCTAAAATAATTAATCGCGCATACGCTATACATGTACGTTTCTCTTTCATTTCGAAAATAATTAATTTTTAATAGACAAGCCATGAGAAACTGGTCCTGAATTGGTAGATTATATGTCATTTATTTTTTTTTGTTTATAACCATTTTAATAGTTTTCTCAGTTTAGACAGAGATTAAGAATTAGATTACATTTATTGTTTATTTAAAATAGTTTTTTTTCCAGAACCGAAACAAGATATAGACCCGAATGTAGAATACAACATGTACTCTTCTCTCTGGTATAAAGTAGGGATAGCAACATAAAATCTTCATGAATCTTACTGTTATGATATTGCAGACTTGTGAATCTGCCGTTCAACTACGAGAGAAAGGAACGCCAACATTCTCAGAATCAAACGTCAAGGACTTGGGGAAGTCTCATTTTAAATATGGAGTAGTTGATGAACATTTTGATGTAAGTGCAGAGCAAAATCTCATGAAGGGCTTTTTCGTTAATTTGATTTAAGCCCATTTCGTAAAGAATGATATTTTTGTTAAGTTAGAGTAAAGAGTAAGAGAAACTTAAATTATAGCAACAAATTTGTCTCTTAAGCATTCCATAGAATGCTTAGATTTTGTGAAGTTTAATGACATCAGCGTTCGACTCTGCATGAAATGGACATATTTTGGCAGAGTAGCTAAATGGCCTCTAAAAGCTGATGATTTGTTTTGGTCTCAATCTTTTGCAGGTTGTTAAATTCTGCTTGCTCGAGACTATTAAGGATGTTGTTCCGGACATATGGTCTCTAGAAATGAAAACTGCCTGGGATGAACAAAAATGAATTAAGGACCTATGCTTTTATTACAATGCTTGAAGAAAGTAGAATGTCTTTTACATGCTGAGAAGAAATTACCAATAATCAACAAAAATGAATTAAGGACCTACTGTTATATTGAAAGAGCCGTGATTACGAATAGTTTAGTACCAAACCCTAAAATATTAGGGTAAAAGTTTATGATGCAAGATGTCTATTATATGCAGAGTATAAATGTCCGATAATCAATAAAAGCAAGCGCCAGAGGCAGCGATATATTCTTAAATTAGATTTAGAGTGTACTCAAAGTGTCCAGTTAGAACTTCCAAGACATGGATCTACTCGTCCTTCAATGATGTCTCATAGGTTGTATGGGAACGTCTTGTCTTTTCAGAATTCCCCGGCTAACTTTAGAACGATTATAATTTTGAAAACAGTAAAATTGATAACCGGTTGGTTTTTTTATCTCACTCTGAATTTGATTTAATTTGAAATTTACTTCTTCTTGCGGCATGGATTCAAATATTATGATAGGGAAAAAAGTAAAAAATAAAAAAATGATTAAATAATATGTATTACCCATATCACACGAATTTGAATTTAACTTTGAGTTCGTCGCAAGGTTTCTCCTTAGTTTAGTATATTAAAATAACCACAAGCTAAGCACCGGCTAAGGTGCTATTTCTCCCTTAAATGAATAGCTTTATTTGTTTACCAAGAACGACTTCAAAAGATCTTTGGTATAAGGAACAAAGAAAAAGTTATGAAAGTTAGAACAACTTCAAAACATTTTTGGCATAAAAAATATAAATTTATAATGTTGTGGTGGTTCCTATTGGAATATCCATTGTAGCGGGGATTACTAATGCGTATGAAAGTGGGTTTGCTCGAATAGAAACAACGTGCTATCCCAAGATAGTGTTGTCTTTGCTACTGCCTTGGATGCTGAAACCTGCAAAATTACAAAGATAGAGAGGCTCTCTTTGCTACTGCCTTGGATGCTGAAACCTGCGAAATTACAAAGATAGAGAGGGTCTAAGCGTATCGAAAAGAGCTCTAGAACTATTACCCTACGAAAGAAGGTTGCAGAAATATTACGAGCTCTAGAACTATTACCCTACGAAAGAAGGTTTGCAGAAATATTACTATTGATTGGGGTTACCCTTCGGAAGAAGGTTGCAGAAATATTACTATTGATAGGTGTTAAACTTCAATTTATAAATATGAGAATATCCATAACTTAAACTTCTATTTTCCAAGTGGGTCGTTATTTTTATTTTATTTGTTAATGGTGTCTTTATTTTTGAAAAAGACAATTTTAATGTACATAATAAAATAAATATTTACTTGGAAGGTGCATTTGATATAACTATGTGAGAGCTCCCACAAGCGTATGTACATAGCCTACGAGGTGTCCAAGCAATAGAAAACTGCTAGAATTTTTGAGATTGACTCCTGATTTATTTGAAAACAATGAAACCAACTGATCTGTTATATATTTTACACGGGTTTGCCGCAGTGCTAGGACTATGGAGATGCATTGATCGTCATTGATACATGGATGAATATAACAATTAGTAGTGATTGAATTCCTCCCACTCTTCCAACCGATTTTGAAACCGATTCTGAATAAGAATGTCAAAAAGTGTTATAGAATACATTCAAACATTAAGTCGAAGCCAAGTGAAACCACTACTTTTGTGTAACTTTGGAAGCTACTTCAGTACGAGGTGAAATGGGAAAGGAACGAATGCAAGGTACGAAAGAACCATGTGGTCATTTGGATGTGATCATACTCCTTCATTCCTGTGCAGGCTTCAAATTAACGAGCAAGGAATTTTATCGAGCTCAGATGGGGGTTTGTTACGACATGGCAAGGCCCTTACACATACGTAAGGTATGTGTGGGAAGGCCCGTTCACGTTATAGGTGGACGGATCTGATCTGAAGACAATATTGTAAGGAAACTTCTGGTACGTTATAACTGTAGTCTTTCACCCTATAGTAATGGGTATTTCTATACAGCTTTAGAATAAGCCCAACTAAGCCTGTGATTGGGATTCAAGTGATTTCTAGTGCTTTATCCCTACCGTGGTTATTGTGAGCGTTAATCATTGTTATTCTCCACCAAACTTCGGCATGGAAACCCAATACAGAATGTCTTTCTTGCCAGTCATGCCCGTTTCTCTAATGATGCCTTAATGTTGCCCTAAGACCTGACAATAAGAGGCAATGCATCAGGGGATTACAAAAGGAAATGAGTGTTGTAGCCCTCTCTGTGGCGAGTAGGCTAAAGAAGCCATCTTGCCCGCCTGCCATCCATCTAGGCAGAGGCGACACCAAGCACCTAACCCAATAAGGGAGGTGATTCTACCTTGTTCATATGTATTAAGGGCATCATAAATTAGTAATTCTCGATATTTTTTACTAATATTAAACTGTTCAGGTAGAAATGTACGACACTGTTAACTACTTCCATATTCCTTTCCACTAGACAGGGCCTAAAGATGGCTCACTATCGTGGAATAAGCAATAGAGTCTAAGGCACTTTTGGGTGCTAGTTTGGTGTGAAAGTTGTGTAGATGTGCAAAAGGTACTTCGGTTTGCTAAGAAAAACACATTCTAAATAGAATGACAAGCGTGTTCTACCTTTGCATATAACAATAAATTGTTCCAATACAAAGGTTTGAGCATGAGCAGGATAGAGTTTCGTTTGTGTATCTTACCTTTCGATATGTGCCCGAACTCTCTCTCAAAATAGGTAAGCATCAACGTAAGCCACAACTAATACAATTAGCTATTGGAAATGACCTTATGTCTCTGAATTGTCTTATTGTGTCAGTATGATATGTGAGGCAGTCTATGTGATATGCAGTAGGAGTAGGTATCTCATATTTCCAGGGCAGGTGCCTTTCTGGGCAAACTTCTTGTGCCTTACGCAGACTGTTATTGTGCATCAACATAAACAGAGGTTGTTGAATCAACATAAACAACACATTCCATTTCTATTGCATCAACAACTTCATAAGAAATGGACAGGTTGCCCCTAATCTATTATCTAACTTTACAAGTTTGTCTTACAAACTTGTCATTAATTAAATGTGTATACCCTTTCATACATTACACTTTCATGCTTTGGATAAAAGGTGAATCCAGTTTTTTCGAACTTTTCGAACTTAGGATAAAAGTTTTTTCAGTGTACATGTATGTTGCAGTTTCAAAATTTTCAAACGTTGGATAAAAGTTTTTTTGGGTGTGCAAAGTTGAAAACCTTGCACCAAAGCATCAAAAGTAATGCATTTTTTAAATTTCACACGGGTTATCCTAAGTTTTATCAAAATAATATAGTCTCCCTATAAATAATGGGTATAAAATGAAAGTTTGGATAAAAATGGTTTGACAGAGTATTTTTTTTAAACATTGGTTAAAACATGAAATGCATTACTTGGTAAAAGACATTTAATACTACATGAGCATCGATCGACCAATATAGTCCCTGCTATGTCAAAGGCAGGAACTAATAAATTAGGGACTTGATATTATGTTGGAAGCGCTGACACATGTTTCCAATGGCATTGTAAGCAATTTAGTATGAGAAGCTAAAATAGTAAAGGTAAAAGTTTACCATGCAAAATATTTCATCTTCTATGGTAAAGATAAATAAATGCAATTGAAAATGTACGTTATAAATGGTCTGCGAATTATTTGATATCTAGAAGAGATATGAAGTTAATTGCCCTGCACTTTCTAGTTCTTTATAGTTTCTAGATGTTGTTATATTTCTACTACCATTTGAATTTATTTTTTATTATAGATCTAAAGTTTACTATCCAAGTTTCTCAGTTTATAGATGCCTTTATAGTTTCTACTATAGTTGAATTTCCTATTGTCGTATTTTTCATTGCTCATTTTTTTGTTAGTATGGTTCCCAATGTGCATAGTTAGTTATGGCTCTACCTCTCATCAAACTGGTGACAAAGCCTCTACTGACAATATAATTCATATCATGTTTTAGCTATAATGATGTTCCAAAATGGCATATAATGGTGATACAAGAATCCCTAAATTTTGATAAAAAATTGAAGTGACCTATTGGTGCACCAACAAATGGGCACATAATGGGTGAAATAGTTATCTCTTGAAACATGACCTAAAGCTTTAGAAATGCAAGGAACTCAAAGATAAGGACTGGCCACATAATGGGTGAATTACTTATTTCTTGAAACATGACCTAAAGGCTTACAAATAATGGGTGAATTACTTATTTCTTGAAACATGACCTAAAGGCTTACAAATACAAGGAACGAAAAGATAAGGACCTTCATGCACTCCTTAATTCTCAATACCATGATTTACATTTACTAATTGGTCTTTTCTGGCCACATAATGGGTGAATTAATTATCTCTTGAAACATGACCTAAAGCTTTACAAATGCAAGGAACTCAAAGATAAGGACTTGACACATAATGGGTGAATTAGTTATCTCTTGAAACATGGCCTAAATGTTTACAAATGCAAGGAACTCAAAGATAAGGACCTTCTTGCACTACTTAATTCTCAATACCATGATTTCCATTTACTAATTGGTCTTTTAAAAGTTAAGAGAACTAGTAAAAATGGTTAAATATTACCTAAATATATTTGAAGAATACGAAGCATTTTTTTTTATAACAAGGTACATTTTGCTAGGAATCAATTTAAAAATTACCAAATTGTTTGATGAATAAACGACATGTAAGGATGACCCTAATACCATTGGTATGGTCTCTGCTGCTAGTAAGCATTCATAACCTCGACAGGGATACCTTTTAACCATAATTAGAGACTTGAATCCCATTATGATAGTTATATACCCTTATTTAAGTGTCATACCTATTTTCTAATGGGGAAGTAGACTCACAAACCCCTTATAGGTGTGATATCACATATAGATTCTGAAATATTTGCACGTAAGAACATGTAGATTATGAAATATTTGCACGTAAGTTTATTTAATATTGATTTTGAATCGCACATGTCATAAAGAGAGCCACTACTGCCAGCATGAATCAATAGCCTTGGTACAGATGTCTCTTAAACCTATTTTACCAAAGTGCTTTTATCCCATGAGTAAAAAAAACGAGGAGCTAAAACCATGAGTTATGGTTGCTAATCTCAATTGAGATCATCTATTAAACATGAGATAAGTTCTCAATTGAGATTCATCAATGCCAAAGATGTTAAATGGAATCCAATGGTTAGGGCAACAAGGGGTATGTTGTCAGCCTTCTTAACAAATATTGATTATGTTTCCTTTGACCATCATTTCTTCCTATGAGAGGCCACTAATGCTTGAAATGTAGTAATATAATCCTGGCAAGAATCCCCCTTTGGACTAGCCACCATAATGGATTCTGCAAAAAAAATCATTTGCCACAAGGGTTCTTTTGTTATGATGTGCTTAAAGTTTAACAACTATAATCCTCAAATTGTTCTTGGTTTATAACTATTTTTTTTGGTTGGTCAAATTTTTATACTAATTTGTCAAAATATTACATTGGATAAATGTGAGGCCCATTGCTCTATTGGTCTCACTCCAACCGCATTTGCTGACAAAGAGAACGATGCAAAAATGGAGTAGAAATTTCCATGTTTTACACAATCTCCAAAAAAAAAATGACGAGATAGCCTAAAACACATAGAGAATAAGAAGGCATCCAAAAATCATGATAGATCAATGGGAGAAATGAAGTGCAAGACCAGCACCTAGAGCAATAGGGGTTCTTGTATCCCTATGAGCATGGAATTCAACATGAGCTAGGTGCACCTCCATCTCATCGAGTCAGTGGTTAGTGCACCTCTAGCTCCCTCACAAAGATGTCAAGTAGTCAGAATATCCCACCGGTTTTGCTGCAAGTCATCCATGAATGCGATGACTGCGATATGTTCATCGTGTATCTGCTATCTAATTTCCTCCAAGGTGGCAATTACGCTCCTCATCTGCATGTCTAGGGATTCCATGGATGATTTTTAGTCAAGATGACCTAGCGACTAATCGTAGTCCTTGTCCAACCACCCCACCTAATCGACAACCACAACCCTGGTCCTAGGCCAACTCCCCCACTAAATCAACAACCACAACCCCATCATCCTCCTCTACTCCCACTTGTTGGTATCTATACACTAGGTAGCCATGAGGCCCCATTCCTATCAGAGCCGGATCTTGCTACCTCAACATCCCAAAATTGACAAAAAAACACCAGAAAAGGGACTCAATTGTGACTCGAGCACGAGACCCACACTGACACATCCCCATGTCACAACATAGGCATAAGAACTATCAAACCATCCAACTCACATTTCCAAACTATACTCCCAAATTTCCAATAGTGACTCACCCTTTTGGTGCATTAGAGCTACAAATAGCGAGAGGAGGAATTGCCCCGAGAGGACCACTACAACCAAAAATACACCAAATTCCCATCTCCTAGCACCCAAAAAGCCAAAGCTTAAAGTGACTTGGCTCATTTTTTCTCCACATAAAAGAACCCCTCTAGTGAAAGAAAATGAAACAACACAATTTACACTTTACTCGCACTATAATAAAGGAAAGATTTATCCAAACAAAGGTCCATAATAATAAACTTTCTAAAGCACTGTTGATCTTTGTAAATATTGACCAAAGATAGGTCCCCGCAGAGTGGACCAACAAGGCGATGTCCCCTACCAATGCTAAATAGATGTAATGCGAGTGTCTGCAAACCTTCTCCCCATGCTCCCACATTGTGGAAGAGGGCTTCCAAATAGGCATGCTCCAATGCAATTCCCACTAGAGAACAACAATGATAGTAGCCGAATTAACCAAGCAAATGGGCATAAACAAATTGGCGGCTCGTGCATACTCAACATCAATTTTACCACCCACAATATCGCCTATAGCAAGAGTCCAGAAACAAAGAAATAAATGTCCATCTAGGTTTTATACCACTCCTCAGGCTTCTCGAGGTTTCTACTTCCCCAAAACTAGTTGTCTTGTCTACCCCTTCTATTTACTGCACACATTTTTCTCATCAGTCCCATCCAAACCTGGTGATAAATAACCTACTTTATTTGAGACTTTATTTCTATATATTATTAGAGAACTTTTTAGATTCTTCATTAAGATATTTTCATTTCTAGATGTTGCAATTCTCTCTCATAATGTGGAAACTTACATAATTAAATATTTTATGGTAAAAGCATTGCTTAAAGTTATAGAAATATAATTTTATAGTGACAACCAAATATCTGTTGTGTGTCTCTTGAAGACACTTAAGAAAGATATCATAATCAAATCTTTTATGGTAAAAGCATTGCCTAAAGTTATAGAAAGATATTTTTATAGTGACAACCAAATCTCTCCTGTGCATCTCTTGAACGCTCTTGAAGAAAGATACGTGTCTCTTGAACACTCGTGAATAAAGATAACACTCTTGAAGAAAGATACCTGGTAAGCTATTTGCAATCTTGGTATTGCATTATACTAAGAACCACATTTCATTTTCCTAAAAAACCCTAGCGTACGGAATAGGTGTCTTCTAATAAATGTTGTTGGGTAAACTATGATGCATATTGGTAATTCCATTCTTAATAATATATTCATAACCTTTTCACCATGTTGTGAAAGCGAAAAATGTAAATAAGTTGATAAAATACTCATGAAGGTGATGGAGTTTGGCTTCACTCCTGATAATTGCATAGATGGTAAGAGCCTCAGAGCTTCATCAAAATGCCCCTTTTTTATATTCTGCAATCATTGAGTTCCATGATATCACCTTTAGCTAACCTATAACATGTTTTTACTAGTTATGATTGCTTTATAGGTGATGGGGTTTGGCTTCACTCCTCGTAATTGCATAAATTGTAAGAGACTCAAAGCTTCATCAAAATTCCCCCTGTGTATATTCTGCAATCATTGAATTCTGTGATATCGGCTTTCGTTCAAGAATTTCATCAAAGAGCTTATGGTCTTCTCTAAAATGTCCATGTTGAGCATACCTTGTAATCAATGAATTCTATGAATGTGGGATTTTTTTATGCATCTGCAAAAATATTTCCATAGCCTTATCAAGGTACCCTTTATGCAGATATTCATCAAGTATTGCAGTCCATGAAACCATTTGAAGAAAAAATTTCATGGCCTCATCTACGTTCCCATCCTCTACATACCCTAATATCGTAACATTCCAAGATACTACATTTCGTTAAGGAAATTTTTGAGATACTTGTGCATTCTCTATGTATCCACATTTAGTATACATATCTGCAAGAGCGCTCCCCACAATGGCATTACACTGCAATCCACTAGAAATTATGTCATGGTGGACTCCTTGCCATGTTATTGATCTACCAAATTAGCACATGTGGAGAGAACAATGGTGAATGTGAAATGGTTAGGTTTGGTACAATTCCCCACCTCGCTTAGTTGGCCACACCATTGCAAAGGATCGCACCACATTTGGTTTATAAATTTACTTAGGTAGGTAGGATGCCCCTATCTCCCATCTCCTTATAAAGTACTCTCATCTTCTATAAGACTAGTTCCTATGTCATTTCCTTACAGCATTTCCTTTGCACATCTCCTCACACCTAATAATATGATAAGTATTGAATAAAAATCTATTTGAATTGATGATAAATATGTGAAATACTTGTGCATTCTCTATGTATCCACATTTAGTATACATATTGACGAGAGCGCTCCCCACAATGGCATTAGACTGCAATCCACTAGAAATTATGTCATGGTGGACTCCTTGCCATGTTATTGATCTGCCAAATTAGCACATGTGGAGAGAACAATGGTGAATGTGAAATGGTTAGGTTTGGTACAATTCCCCCTCACTTAATTGGCCACACCATTTCAAAGGATCACACCACATTTGGTTTAGGCATTTACTTAGTTAGGTAGGACACCCCTATCTCCCATCTCCTTATAAAGTACTCTCGTCTTCTATAAGACTAGTTCCTATGTCATTTCCTTACAACGTTTCCTTTGCACGTCTCCTCACACCTAATAATATGATAAGTATTGAATACAAATCTATTTGAATTGATGATAAATAATCCACGAGGTGCTCAATAAAGTAGAAACATATTCATTCTCGTAAATTTAATAATTATATACAAACATAGTATTGTACCGAGTTACTTTATAGGTTTTTAAAAGCACCGCTCATAATGAATTAGTTTTATTCCACTACACTAATGAAATAGAAACTTGGTTGTAATGTATGCGATGGACACATAATTGAATTAAAAAAAATGTGCAATAGTGGAGAAATGTCTTAAATAACCTACTTTATTTGAGACTTTATTTCTATATATTATTAGAGAACTTTTTAGGTTATTTTGAGACTTTATTAATATATACTATTAGAGAACTTTTTAGGTTTACTGAGAGGATGAAAGATCGAATATATTTTTACTAATATTTTATTAGTTTTGCAGTGGTTGATTGTTCATTGTAAAATTCAAATGTTTTAAATAACCTACTTCACTTGAGAATTTATTTATATATATTATTAGAGAACTTTTTAGATTCTTCATTAAGATGATGAAAGATAGAATATATTTATCAGTGTTCGTTGATATGTTCATGGAATTTCAAAATTGAAAAATAAATTTTGTTTTAAAAATAGTTATTTTCATTATATATTTTATTTTAAAAGACCTTGTATTAAAAAAATAAAATTGTATTTATAATAATCCACCATCACCAATGTGTTATCTCCCATCACCTCCAACCTCCCATCACCAAGGCAATACCATCACTAATGCAAGAAGCAACACAGGGCATCCTCCTTTGTTTAGAAATTGGATCGCATTCACCAATGGAAGAAGCAACACAAGGCATCCTCCTTTGTTTAGAAATTGGTTGTTCACACTCTTGCTTTTGTTTCGCTATATGTTTGGGTTTATAAGTGGAGAAATTGAAATTTGGCAATAAAAGAGGTGAACAACCCATCAAAGACGTGCTTTTGTTTCGCTATACGTTTGGGTTTATAAGTGGAGAAATTGAAATTTGGCAATAAAAGAGGTGAACAACCCATCAAAGACGTGAACATAAGAGTAAACAGAGAATGTGTTGGTTTTGAGTATAGAAATGGAAATAAAAATGATTTGGAAATATATTTTTTATGTTTTAAAATTGTTTTAGGTATTAATATGTGGCAGCTCTAAAAAAATTTATTTGAAGATATTTTTTTCTTTTATTTTGTAAATGTTACTAAGTAGAAATAAAAATAGTTTTAGATAACTTTTTATACTTTAATTGTTATATATGTTTAAATAACTATTATATTCAATAAAAGTGAAGTTACTTGTTCAAGAGAATGAGTGTTAGTTAAAGGAAAAGTACTTGCATTTAAGTTGAGAAAGGTTAAAATTGTGAGTAGAAATATAGTAATCCTAATTAAATATTTTAATAATTTTTTTGATATTATATTTTTAAGTAAATATTTCTAATATTTAGTATAATAGTAGAATTTTTTTTGGGCAAATAATGAGTTGTTATTTATTATATTTTTAAAATTCTTAGTTTTTTTAATAGTGCTTATGAGACAAAAGTGATGGTTGGTATGTGCATGGAATTACAAAATTGAAAAATAAATTTGGTTTTAAATATAGTTATTTTCATTATATATTTTCTTTTAAAAGACTTTGTATTAAAAGAATAAGATTGTATTTATAATAATCCACCATCACCAACATGTCATCTCCCATCACCTCCCATCACCAACCCAATACCATCACCAATGTAAGCAGCAACACAGGTCATCCTCCTTTGTTTAGAAATTGGATCGCATCGATTCCCCAACGCAAGACCATCACCAATGCAAGAAGCAACACAGGGCATCCTCCTTTGTTTATAAATTGGGTCGCATCCATTCCCAAGTATTTGATGCTCTTCACACTCCCTCACCATAGGCATCAACTAATGCTCTTCACACTCCCTCGCCATAGACATCAACTATGTGTACAATTTTACATAGGTGATTCAGTCTAATTTTATCTAGATAAATTGTGCTTTAAGGAGAAGTGACATCATAAACTCAAGCCCATCTACTTTTCTAAAAAAGTGTAGGTGACTGAGTCTAATTTTATCTAGATAAATTGTGTTTTAAGTAGAAGTGACATCATAAACTCAAGCCCATCTAATTTTCTAAAAAGGTTAAGAACTAATGTGCCACATATCGAAATCATTTATAGCTAGTCTTAATAGTCAGGTGTAGGATAATGAAGGCGTGGTTAATCTTGAGCACTATGCATGAAGAACTAATGTGCCACATCTCAAAATCATTTATAGTTAGTCTTAATAGTTAGTTGTAGGATAATGAAGGCATGGTCATTTTTGAGCACTATCCATTTTCGATTTATATTATTTCTTAGTTAGTGTTGACTTTGCCAAAACAACTAATCAACTAATCAGATCTCATCTTATGTAAAACCTTATAAAAGGAATTTTCTTAGAAACATAAGAATGCTTTGGAAATAAATATTCTCTTGCTTATGTTTGCAAGTTTTTGTCTTCAACATTTGAATGTTATGGCTTATCAATCAGCCAACCACTAATGTAGGGAGGCAATCAGCCAACCACTAATGTAGGGAGGCATATCCAGTGGTGTAGTAGTTTGCAAATGGGAAAGAGGTTGATATCACCTCCAGAGCTCCCAAAATATGCAATGATTTGGGTCATCAGATCCAAGAGGATGAAGTAATTACAAAGTATGCACATGCATAATGGATTTTTATATGTCACGATTCATCTCCAATTTATGCCTTACGGCGTTTCCTTTGCAACATCTAGTGCAATTGCTAGTTTAATTAATGGCCTGAATGAATTCTGCACCGAATATTCATCGTCTAAATGGAATGGACAGCTGCGATTAGCAGGAATGCAAATAGTCGTAGGTTACTTTTGAATGGTGGGCGGTTCAATCTTACGACGTTAACGTGGCAGATTATGATTGCAGAGAGTTGTAAGTTACTTTGAAATGGTGTGCGGACTCTATTAGCACGTTAACGTGGCCGTCATCGAATCGATCAAACCATTAGGCTGTTTAATCGATTAAACGATGAAACATGGGCGGTCGCTCTGGTTGCCTGTAGCGTGGCTCCAGGGAAATCAATCAGTTTGACCACTAAAGTCTTTGTGATGCATTGAGAAAATGTAAATATTTAATTTTAGCCTGGCAAAAGACAAACTGAATATGATAATATTAGTCGTTGGAAATTTAATAATTTTTTTATTATTTTAAAAGAAAGAAATGTTTTTTTGATGTGGTGGCAACTCCTTGAGGAGGAAGTTGGGAAAAGACGGTTGTTGTGGTTGCAACCCTAACTACCTCCCCTAACTTGAAAGGGTTCTAGAGAAAAGGAGGAGGGTAGAGGAAAAATCTGCGTTGTAGGGACAGGGAGAGAAAAGAATAGAATGGTTAAGTCTGGTGAGGACCAGATAGCCAAGCACGAGGTGCACATGTTTTGCCGAGGACAGTAGTCCTACAAGAGAGCTAGGGGGAGATTCTAGTCCCGAAAGACAAATCTCATGGTAGGGTGGTCAAGGAAAAGCAGAGAACCTAGGGGAATTTTTCGAGGAGCTCTTACAACCCGGAAAGACCATGTAAGTAGAGAAAAACTCTGGGAAAATATGCCTCATGAATTCTTATGTGTCTCATATTATTTATAAAAAAGATGGAGGGATCACTGTTGTGAATTGCAGATGACTGTTAAGAAAATTTAGCTTCCTCTCTTTCCCCTGTATTCTATTATGTACAAAAATACTTCCGTGCAGTTTTATTCTTTTCATTTAGAAAAAAAAACACATTCCTAATTGCAAACATAAGTAATAGTAGAAGAACATGTTAGAACAGACAGTTCACTCTATCCGAGAACTTTCATTTAAAAAACATGGTAGCCATGATAATGATATACCAGCGGTCATGAAAACAAAAGAGATATCAGAATTATTTGAACAAGGGAACTCCATCGTGAGCACCCCAGAAAATGCGAAACAGCGAAACAGAGAGTTATCACGGAGCCTAATAGGTGCGGATGGCCTTAAAACTATATGAATTTCATTTAGTAAGAAACAAAGAACTGTAGAAGTCTAAAAATAGAACTCGCAAGAAATTATGTGATTTAAGTCAGTACTAGAATCGATTAATTGTTAGAAACCCTTATAATGAAAAAGGGAAAACTGTAATAAACCCACGATGAATTCAAGAAAATATGCTATTACGAATCAGTACTCATTGCCAACACATAGACGGAATTCACATATAAAAGAAACCATGATAAGCTCTAATAGTAGACGGATCATGTGAAATGTATAAATTTCATAACGAGAGATGGTAGAAACAGTTCATATCCATAAGCAAAACAAAAGGTAGCCACATTACAACAATTGTGAGCAATTGCATACTCAAAATAGTAAAGCACCGAAACCAGAGAAACTTACATTATGGACCTCATAATTATTGGGTATGGCAAACATAAATTCTAAACTCTACGTGAATAGAGCCAGGGCTCTCAGCAAGTATATATGCATAGAACTATATTGCAAAAGCGGTACCATAGAACGGAAATAGTAAAACAAATTCAACTGTAAGAACACAAAAGTATTATATTTCCTTTGCTTAAAAGTATAGTCTTACAGAGGGAAACGTGACCATGAGCTATAAAAAGCTCGGCTTAAATCAACATGTATAGCAGCCAAATATTTACAAATGGACTTGAGGTCCTTCTTTTAGGTACTGAAAATAATACCATAACAATAACAAATGCAACGGAGAAACCTTCAGAAGACCCATATACTTCCTCAATAAACTCCACAAATGAAAAACAAGTTGTTTATAATCATAAGAGAAGGACAGAGTTAGCCAGAAGGTGTTAAAAGCCTGAAGGTGTGCCGAGAGGGCCAAACCCCTTATCAGGGTAATTCTGGGCCGAACAACCCAATTTAACATAGGAGAAGGCTACAAAGAAACCCTGTTCAGGGTGCTCTAGCAGCTACCACCGCATCTGCAATACAAAAAACAAGAATATAGAAACTATAAAACCCTGAAGTGGGCAGCCAGTACATGCTAACACTTCTTGTCGAAACCCCTTTAAACAAGGAACCCTGCATCGGAAGTAATGGTGCTTACCCGACGGCCAACACTAGAGGGTGATAGCGTGAGAGCTTCGCCAATCCGTCTTGCCAGCAGGTACTCCTCAGTTGTGCTCGTTCCTCCTTCAACCAACAAACAAGCAAGGGATTGTTATAGTCACGAATTCAACAACGTAATCATTCAAGGAAGAAGGAGTCGAATTTAATTTAAACAAATCGATATAAAAACCCTTACATGTATGCCTAAATCACTGGGACGTGGGTAGATAGCTCCTGTGCATCGAACCAGGGTTGTAGACATGGAACTTACAGGTGAACCACGTGCGTACGAAGGCAGAGTAAGCTGGAGCTAGCGCCAAGACAAATGAGCGGTATGGGACACACAACTGGAGTAAATGAACGCCAAAACCCCAGGACTAATCTCAACCCTTAGATCGCTGACCTGCATTCCTCACCGTAGATGACGGGTGAAGCCCAAGGAGATCAGCAGCCGATGGTACGTCTGCCCATGCCATGTCATATGAGAGAGCAAGAAAAATAAATATCAACCGAAGTGTGATGCGTAGGAGGAGCTGGCAACTGGTGAGATATTAAAGTGACCAGGACAGATGGTACTTTGAGTTGAATACACACAAACAGTGATTTCATCGGAAAGATTTTTTGATCACCTTAGTTACTTACCCATAAGATATTCAACTGGAAAACGATAAACGAAGAACGTAAAGTTACCATGCTATGTAATCCTTGGAGAGAGAAAATATTTCTTTTTTAATGTGTAGGTAGAGACATGACAAATTAGTATCAGAGGCCAGTTTCAAAAAATGTGGCCTCTGGGACAAACACCAGAATAAGTAAATAAAAAAAAATTGACTGACTGAAAACAAACGAAGTAAAACCATTACAAATTTTGCAGTCGCAATTTTACTTATCTTTATAAGAAAGCAGTTAATATGTTAACCTTTCTTTTGGTTCCATTTTTAGGTGAAGACAAAGGAAACACCAAGGAGATAGAAGACAGTAAAATATGTGAAGGGCAGGTAGTGGTCCGCATAGGTTTGTAGCATGCTAGGGACCTGTAACAAGCCCTGGGAATAACCCAGAATTATGGGTACAGCTTGGAGAGGAGACTCGCAATACGAACCTTACAATATTAGAGACAGTACATGAATTGAAAAATGAAATGGATCGATTACGAGAGGATAACACTAGGTTAACCCTGGAGTAGGAAATAATTCTAAAGATCCTATTAGATAGACAAAATCAACAGGCATTGAATCCCAGTGCTGAGTAGTAAAGAGTGTCGAAGGAACAAAATCACCACACAGAACCAGAAGGGTCGAAAGGAAGGGATGAAGAATGGGAGGAACAATCTAATAATGCTTCCGAGCAGCAGACATCAAAAAGGCAACAGATAGAGTTGCAAGGGAAGTTCCGCAAGATCAAACCACCACACTTTGACAGAGAACAAGAGGAGGCAACTGATTCATGGTTAATTAATATGAACAAATACTTCCAGCTGTACGAATACCACCACAACCTCAAGGCACAATTACCCATTTTCCAATTACAAGGGAAATCCACTCTGTGGTGGGAGGAAGTCAAGATCGTGAGAGGAGTAAGTAAACAAAATATTACCCAGGACAAATTTCAAAGATATTTCAAGGAAAGGTACCTGACAGAACACTTCTATGACGAGAAGGTGAGGGAATTCCATGACTTGTGTTTGGGACAGCAGACCATGGATGAATTTATTACTCGGTTTACATCATTACTTCATTATATACTTTATATTAGGGAGGAAAAGGCTAAAGTACAGAGGTTTTTTAGTAGCCTGCACTCGAATATGAGGGAAATGATTGAGTTTGAAAATCTAAAAACCATGGACGAAGCAATACGCAAAGTCAGAATTTGTTACCAACAAAGTAAATAGAAGGAATAAGTTCTAGCTAAAAGATGGATTGATAAGAGGAACAACAAATTCGATGGGAATAATAAAGGGAATCGTGGTGGAGGTAACAAGGGCTTTTCCAAAGGGACGAACAATAAAAATCTACAGAAAAGCTCCTTTAGGTCAAAGCCAACTAGTGAGTCAAGGATCACTGGACCATCTGGGAAATTTGACAACGAAGGGACAGCAAGGCCCCCCGTGCAGTGTTGGGGGTGTGGTGGACCCCATTACGTCAAAAACTGTCCACAACGGAAGGGAACTGAACAGATTTCCCAGATTCGTGAGGCATCGACAGTAGGTGACATAGGACATAGTCTGCCAAGGATTAATGTTGCCCTGGAAGATCATCAGGCGGAATACCGACCGAGTATGGTGGAATTCAAAGGTAAAATTTCAGACCTTACTGTAACTATTTTAATTGACACTCGAGGCACATTAAGCTATATTAGTCCTAAGGTTGTAGAGCACTGTAAACTGAAACACGTTAAATTCACAAATCCTTGGCTAGTATAGCTGGCTACCAGGGCCAAGAGATGAGTGCTTGCAAAAGTCAATGACTTCCCTTTAAAGATAGCTAGACAACCACTGTTAGCAGATTTAAATGTGCTTCCCCTTGGTTCATATGATATTCTAGTCGGTATGGATTGGCTAGAAAAACATTGATCCCTCGTCAACTGTAAAGCAAAAACTATATATTATAGGGATGAACTTGGAATACAGGAGGAGATGCAGGGAATTAAGCGACCTGTGCAGATTCGGCCAATAACTGCCTCTTAGCTGGAAAAATGTATTAGGAAAGGGTGTCAGATTTACACCATCCACGTAGGCTATGATAACTCAAAAGATAAAACAACCACATTAAACAACATCCCTGTGATACAAGAATTTGCGGATGTGTTTTCGAAGGAGATTCCCGGATTGCCCCCTCAAAGGGATATAGACTTTACTATTGAATTGGTACTAGGGGCAGCCCCGGTATCCCGAGCACCCTACAAAATGAGTACACCTGAGTTGACAGAGTAAAAGATGCAGTTACAGGAACTACTGGACAAAAACTACATTCGCCCTAGGTTGTCTCCCTGGGGAGCTCTGGTATTATTTGTGATGAAAAAGGACGGGACTCTTTGTATGTGTATAGATTATCGTCAGTTGAATAAATTGACCATCAAAAACAAGTACCCTTTACCTCGGATCGATGAACTTTTTGACCAAGTAAAGGGAGCAACAGTATTTTCCAAGATCAATTTGAGATCAGGTTATCATCAAATCAGGATTAAGGACGAGGACATAGCTAAGACTTCTTTTAGAACAAGATATGGACATTATGAGTTTGTGGTGCTACCCTTTGCGTTAACTAACGCCCTTGCAACCTTTATGTGTTTAATGAACAACATATTTCAGCAATATTTGGATCGATTTGTGCTGATCTATATTGATGATATACTTATATATTCCTGCACCATGGAGGAACATAAGGAGCACCTTAGGCTAGTGCTACAGACCCTCCGGGAACACCAGCTGTATGCCAAGTTCAGCAAATGCGACTTCTTTAAGGAGGAAATATAGTATTTGGCACATATAATCACGAAAGAAGGGATCAGAGTGGACCTCGAAATGATAAAGACCATAATGGAGTGGCCTGTACCAAGGGATGTGGCAGACATCCGATCCTTCATGGGACTATCCGGTTATTACAGATGATTTGTAGAAGGATTCTCAAGAGTAGTGCACCCTATTACTTTCTTACAGAAAAAGGGAAGAGCTTTTAGATGGACCCGAGAATGCCAAGGAAGATTTGAGCAGCTTAAGCATCTGCTCACCACCGCACCCATTCTGAGCATAGCTGACCCCAACAAGGATTATGTGGTGTGCACTAACGCAATCAAGGAGGGCGTTGGAGGCGTGTTGAGGCAGGAAGGGAAGGTAATCACTTACGAGTCAAGGAAAATAAAATAACAAAGTAGAAATATTATTCTTATGACTTAGAATTGGCAGTCATCATACACGCCTTGAAGATGTGGCGACATTACTTTATGGGAATAAATTTTTTATTGCTAACAGATCACCACAGTCTGACCAATTATTTTAGCCAGCCCACTTTAAATGCTAGGCAAGCACGGTGGGTGGATTTCCTAAGTAGTTTTGACTTTGAAATCAAACATTTGAAAGGAAAAGAGAATCGGGTGGTGGACCCATTAAGTTTAAAATTACAGTGTTTATATGAAATTACCTGTAGTGAATGGAAAAGCCCCTTCGAGAAGATGATTAAAAAAGCAGTAGACCAAGATACTGTATACCTCCAGATAAAACAACAAGTATAGCAGCCTACTAGCAAGGAAAATTAGCAACATTATGGGGTAGATGATGCTGGAATGTTGTACTATAAGAAGAGGTTGTATGTGCCCAATCAGAACAGTATTAAGAGCCTGATTTTAGATGAATTTCATATCAGTCACTACGCTGGACACCTAGGTTATCAGAAAATGATCACTGCCCTATGAAAAGAATATTACTGGCTAGGTATGAAGAGGGATGTGGCTGAATACTTGGCACATTGTCTGGAATGTCAACAAATCAAGGCAGAACACCAACACCATGTGGGGCTATTGCAACCGTTACCCATTCTAGAATGGAAGTGGGAAACCATTTCTATGGACTTTATAATAGATTTTCCCAAGAGAAGGAAAAATAATGACTCCATCATGGTGGTGGTGGACAAATTAAGTAAATCAACACATTTTATACCTGTGCAATCTACTTATAGAGTTGTGCATATTGTTCATATTTTTATGCAAAATATATTTAGGTTGCATGGATTACCAAAAACAATAATCTCCGACCTTGATCTAAAATTGACATCGGTCTTTTGGAAAACATTGTTTGCAGAATTGGGAACTCAATTGAATTTTAGTATGGCATACACCCTCAGATGGATGGACAAATAGAACACGTGAACCAGGTGGTGGAAAATATGTTGAGGGCATATGTAATGCAGCAACTCACCAGGTGGGAAGATTACCTACACTTGGTAGAATTTGCATACAATAATGGCTATCATACATCACTGCAAATGAGCCCATTCGAAGTACTGTATGGACAAAAGTGTCTTATACCCTCATGTTGGGGTGCACCAGAAGAAAAATTAATGTTGGGATAGGAAATTCTTAGGGAAATGGAAGAAATGGTCAAGAAGGTACGGTCTAATTTAAAAGCCGCTCAGGATAGGCAAAAGAATTTTGCTGACTGGAAAAGGACGTTTAAAGAATACCAGGTCGGTGATCATGTGTATGTGAGAATTCAAGCAAGAGGGAGCACATTGCAATGGAGCGGGTGTACAAATTGGCACCCTAATATTGTGGACCATTCCAGGTTTTGGCAAGAATTGGGCCGATGGCTTACCATCTCGCCCTGCCAAGTCACATCCGAGTCCACAATGTCTTCCATGTCTCCGTATTAAAAAAATATGTTTATGATCCTAAACATGTAATCAAATGGTAGGATGTACACATGAAAATTATTTCGGTATACCAGTCTAAAAGTTTTCTTTAAAAGAAACTAACTTAGAATGTTGCATATTACAGGTCGAACCGAAAGGAGAAATCTTGGTCAAGTCGCTAAACATTCTCGACCGGAGAGAAGTACTACTGCAGAAGCGAGCTATTACTGAAGTTAAAGTGTAGTGGCAACACTTTGGGCCTAATGAGGCCACCAGGGAAGATGAAGATCTTATGAAACAAGCTTACCCAGGGCTATTTATGGTCAAAAGACATTGGGACAATGTCCAATCTCAAGAGGGGGAGATGTGATGCCCCGAGAAAATATAAATATTTAATTTTACTGTGGAAAAAGACAAACAAAATATGAAAATATTAGTCGTTTGAAATTTAATAATCTTTTTATTATTTTAAAAGTAAGAAATGTTTTCTTGATGTGTTGGCAACTCCTTGAGGAGGAAGTTGGGAAAAGACGGTTGTTGTCGTTGCAACCCTAACTACCTCCCCTAACTAGAAAGGCTTCTAGAGAAAAGGAGGAGGGTAGAGGAAAAATCTGCACTGTAGGGACAGGTAGAGAAAAGAACATAATGGCTATGTTTGGTGAGGAATAGATAGCAAAGAACGAGGTGCACATGTCTTGCTGAGGATAGTAGTCCTGCAAGAGAGCTAGGGGGGAGATTCTGGTCCCGAAAGACGAATCTCATGGTATGGTGGTCAAGGAAAAGTAGAGAACCCAGGGGAATTTTTCGAGGAGCTCTTACAACCCAGAAAGACGAAGTAAGTAGAGAAAACCTCTGGGAAAATCTTCCTCATGAATTCTTATGAGTCTCATATTATTTATAAAAAAGATGGAGGGATTACTGTTGTGAATAGCAGATGATTGTTAAGAAAATGTAGCTTCCTCTCTTTCCCCTATATTCTATTATGTACAAAAATACTGTCGTGCAGTATTATTCTTTTCTTTTAGGAAAAAAAAACACATTCCTAATTGCAAACATAAGTAATAGTAGAAGAACCTGTTAAAACAAACAATTAACTATATCCGAGAAGTTTCATTTAAAAAAAACGGTAGCCATGATAATGATATGCCAGCGGTCATGAAAACAAAAGAGATAGTAGAATTATCTGAACAAGGGAACTCCATCATGAGCACCCCATAAAACGTGAAACAATGAAATAGACAGCTATCGTGGAGCCTGATAGGTGCGGATGGCCTTAAAACTCTCTAAATTTCATTTAGTAAGAAATAGAGAACTGCAGAAGTCTAAAAACAAAACTCGCAAGAAATTATGCTATTTGATCTAGTACTACAATCGATTAATTGTTAGAAACCCTTATAATGAAAAAGGGAAAACTGTAATAAACCCACAATGAATTCAAGAAAATATGTTGTTACGAATCAGTACTCATTCCCAACACAGAGACGAAATTCACATGTGAAAGAAACCGTGATAAGCTTTAATAGTAGACGCATAATGTGAAATGTATAAATTTTGATAACCAAATATGGTTGGAACAGTTCATATCCATAAGAAAAACAAAAGGTAGCCACATTACAACAATTATGAGCGGTTGCATACTCAAAATAGTAAAGCACCAAAATGAGAGAAACTTACAAATTATGGACATTGTAATTATCGAGTATGGCAGACATAACTTCTAAAATCATAGAGCCAAGGCTCTCAACAAGTATATATGCATAGAACTATATTGAAAAAGCAGTACCATAGAACCGAAATAGTAAAACAAATTCAACTGTAAGAACACAGAAGTATTATATTTCCTTTGCCCAAAAGTATAGTCTTACAGAAGGAAACGTGACCAGGAGCTGTAAAGAGCTCGACTTAAATCAACATTTATAGAAGTCAAATATTTACAAATGGACTCAAGGTCCTTCTTATAGGTATTGAAAATAATACAATAACAATAACAAGTGCAACGAAGAAACCTTCAAAGGACCCATATATTTCCTCAATAAACTCTACACATGAAAAACAAGTTGTTTATAATCATAAGAGAAGGACAAACTTAGCCTGAAGGTGTGCCGAGAGGGCCATACCGCTGGTCAGGGTAATTCTGGGCTGAACAACCCAATTTAACATCGGAGAAGGCTACAGAGAAACCCTGTTCAGGGTACTCTAATAGCTACCACCGCATCTGAAATACAAAAAACGAGAATATAGAAACTATAAAACCCCGAAGTGGATAGCGAGTACATGCTAACACTTCTTGTCGAAACCCTTTTAAACAAGGAACCCTGCATCCGAAGTAATGGTGCTTACCCGGTTGCCAGCACTAGAGGGTGATAGCTTGAGAGCATTGCCAATTCGTCTTGCCAGTAGGTACTCCTCGGTCGTGCTCGTTCCTCCTTCAACTAGCAAACAAACAAGGGACTGTTATAGTGACGAATTCAACAACGTAATCATTCAAGGAAGAAGAAGTTGAATTTAATTTAAAAAAAATCGATATAAAAACCCTTACATGTATGCCTGAATCACTAGAACATGGCTAGATAGCTCCTGTGCATCGAACTAGGGTTGCAGACATGGAACTTACAGGTGAACCCTGTGCGTAGGAAGGCAGAGTAAGCTGAAGCTAGTGCCGAGGCAAATGAGCGGTATGGGACACACAACTGGAGTAATTGAATGCCAAAACCCCATGACTAATCTCAACCCTTAGATCGGTGACCTGAATTCCCCACCGTAGATGATGGGTGAAGCCCAAGGAGCTCAGCAGCCGATGGTACACCTGCCCATGCCATGTCACATGACAGAACAAGAAAAATAAATATTAGGCAAGGTGTGACGCGTAGGAGGAGATGGCAACTGGTGAGACATTAAAGTGACTAGGATGAAGGGTAATATGAGATTAATACACACAAACAATCATTTCATCAGAAAGCTTTTCCAATCACCTGAGTTACTTACTCATAAGATATTCAACCAGAAAATGATAAACCAAGAACGTTAAGTTACCATGCTATGTAATGCCTAGAGAGAGTTTTTTTTTTTTTTTTAATGTGTAGGTAGAGACATGACAATCTTTAAAAGGATTAAAATGGAAATGGAAAGGGTTGTTTAATTTTGGTGACTTAAGTTTGCGTTTGTTTAAATGGCATGTTGGATCTTTTAGCATTATGATTCTGGTTGGTACTATGGCACACGTGTTGTACTTGATGGAAACTCACTCTAGTGGCAGATCTCAGTTCAAGCACTCAAAATCATGGAAATTAAGATACCTGTAGGTAATCCTAGAAGAAGCTGCGGACTCGCAGGTACGCTGACCAAGGAGTGCGGATATGCACGCAGGTTCTCCACTCATAAGGTGAAGACCCCAGTTTCACTCTCTCCAATGCATAAAATCGCGTGCACATGGGAATCTTCATGAATGATTCATGGTATTAGTCCGACAATTTTTGATCCTATGGTTTCGGTCCATGGTATTGCATCTAAATGTATTGATCCCAAGTATTGGGTTCATGGTATTGTGTTATTATGGTTTTGGACCATGGTATTGTGAAAGGCTTGCATATAAAAAGGAAAGGAGATCACTTGGCTAGATACTTGTGAAATTTGAATATCTTAAGATCTGAAATTTTGTGTGATTGGTTTTAAAAGATAGATCTAAATGAAGGAGGAAACTTAAGTTGAATCTATTGATAAGTCATGATCTCTCGTGCGCAAGGACAAATCTGTGGATCTGACTCACTGTGGCACATTGGAGGACTGTTAATTTGGCCCTAATTTGAAGTACGCAGGCGATCCACGGCATGACTGCGGGGGTACACAGCTTAGAAGAAGGCGCAGTACGGGGGTACGCAACGCAGCAGAAGGTGCAATGCAAGGTACACAACACAGGAGAAAGTGTATTGCAACGTGTACGCAACGAAGAAGAAGGCACAGTGTGGGGTACACAACAAAGAAGAAGGCACAATGCGGAGGTACGCTGTCAGTCAGAAAGTAAAGGTTTGGATTTGAGCAGAAGTACGCAGAGCAAAAGAATGACCAGTGTGGTTCTGTGCAGTTTAGACTCAAAAGAGCTGCGGATATTCGTAGGCCCCTCTTGGTGAAGTTGCAGAATTATCTTGAAACATTTGTTGACTGTCTTTTATCTATTGCAGCAGAATTCTAGGTTTAGATTTCTGGTATTACTTTTCTGTTTGCAACATTCTGAAGAGTTGGGTGATTCATTGGGTGATTGCATATAGAGAATGGGTAATTTGCGTGTAGTTGATGATTATTTAATCTTCTTGGATCCAGTTTGAAAATTCATGAAACGTGGTCCCTAAAGAAGTAAAAAGAGCAAAGGGGGTTGTAGCTCCCTTTCAGGAGAAACTGGAAAACGAGAGAGGGTTGTAGCTCTCTAGAGGTTGGAGCCTGCATACTGGTAAAGGATTGCACCAGTACAAAATCGTTGTAAAAGAAGTTTCTAATTGAAAGAAGATAGAGACATATTGCAGTAGGTGGTTTTCACCCACATTGGGTTTCCACCTTCTATCTGGTTTTTCTTGGTGTGATTATCTGTCTTTCTTGTTCTTGCTCATTATTATATGGTACTAACATACAAACTAATGATCAATATCTGAAGAATAAAATTAAAGTATAAATATGGAAGGTATATTGAAAAGAATTTGATAATAATGATTCTCCCCCCCTCTCAGTATTATTTCCAACAATTGGTATCAGAGCAGGTCCTTCAGAAGAAGCTTGGTCACTTGAAGGAAGATCTTCCATCATGAGCCACTATGAGAGGGAAGCATCAATCAGGCCACCGATTTTTGATGGGACAAATGTTGTTTATTGGAAGGTAAGAGTTACTGCCTATCTTCAATCTCTTGGTATAGAAGTCTGCGATATCATAGATACAGGGAATACTTTTCCATCAGCAACTCCTACAGATCTGGCTAAGCAGAAGAAGTATGAAACAAATGCAAAGGCGGTCAATACTCTATTAGGATTCCTATCTCAATCAGAATTTGTCAAGGTAATGCAGTTTAAATCCACAAAAGAGATATGGGACAATATTGCTTTGAGCTATGAAGGAGATGATCAGGTAAAACGAGCAAAACTTCAAACCCTCAGGATTCAGTATGAAAATCTCAAGATGTATAATGATGAAAGTGTGGCCAATTATTTTCTTCGTGTAGATGAGATTGTTAATTATATGAAAAATTTGGGTGAAGAAATAAAAGAGGCTATTGTGGTTGAAAAAGTTCTAAGACCTTTTTCATCTAGATTTGAATCTAAAGTTTCTGCTATAGAAGAAAAGGAGAATCTACAAAACCCTAAAATGTCACAGCTGTACGTAATTCTAACTACTTATGAAATGACGAAAGGAGGTCCATCAGACAGGAGAGTAGCTGCCTTCAAGGCTTCAGGCAAAGGAGAGTACTATGAGTCAGGACACGTGTCAAAAGAAGAAGAAGAATCAAATTTTGTCAGAAATCTTCAACGGGGTACTAGAAGATTCAGAGGTAAGTTACCTTTCAAATGTTTTGCTTGTGGAAGAGTAGGTCACTATGCTACCAAATGTCCTCATAAGGATAAGATTGACAAGGGGAAGGAACCTGTTAGATGGAACAAGCAACAGAATGCAAATAAGAAAAGCTATTACACTCATGAAGATAGTGATGGACTATCAAATAGCGATGAAGATTAACGAGGTAATCACTATAAACTTTTAATGGCATTTGAAGATGATGATTACTTGGAGGCTATAGATGTGGATGGTTTTTATGAAGAGATTTCTAGCCTCAAAACATGTTTAGAAGAAAAGAATGTGATCATTGATACTATGCAATTTCACCTTGATCAAAAAGAAAATTTTCTTGAGAAGTTAGAATGTGAAATTGTTGGACTTAGAAAGGAAATTGAGAAAACAAAGGCCCTTAACCTTAAATTTGTTAAAGGATTTGAAACTCTAGATGAGATTATCAATGTGCATCGTTGTCCTCTAATCAAGACAGGTATGGGTTATAATGGTGAAACATCTCAAGCCTCCACCTCCAAAAGTTATCTTGATTCATCAAGGAGTGAACAAAAGCCTAATAGAAATCATCAGGTAAATCAGGGAAAGTCTTCATCAAGAATGAACAAAGACTATCAAGAAAATCGGGGGAAAGCTACCTTAAGGACAAATAGAAGCTACAACCAACCTCACGTAAAATCTTCCCAATTTTCTTCAAGAATGGTTGTCAATAGAAACTACAATCGGATGGATGATAGTCACAGGAATTTCTTCAATGGCCAATGTTTCTCCTGCCATAACTTTGGTCACAAAGCAGCTCAAAGTGTTACCTATCAGGCAATCATGACTAGAGAATCTCAAAAACAAAGAAGTATGCCTGGAATTACGAAAAGGAACTATAACAATGTTTCCGCGCTTGAAAATGAAATTGAATGTTCTATTTGTAATAACTTTGGTCATGAAGCTTCTGAGTGTAGGAGCAGGTTTCGGCAGACAAACGAACAAACCTCAAGCACCAGAACATGGAGAATAAAGGAACCACAACCAGAAAGATGTGGGATAGCCTTTTATGCTGAAGGATAGGAAAATCTATGGTACATCGACAGTGGATGTTCGAAGCATATGACAGGTGATAAAGAAAAACTTCAATCATATACTGCTTTAGAAAAGGGAAAGAAAGTTTCTTTTGGAAATGATACTCCTGCAGCCATAAAAGGAAAAGGCACTGCTTAGTTGAAAGAAAAGGTCAAAACTGGAAAGGTTTTGTATTTTGATGGCTTGAAGCATAATCTATTAAGTGTCAATCAGATGTGCGATAATGGAACTGAGGTAGTATTTCGATCAGATGGGTGTAGTGTTCGTGATCTTGATACAGGAAGAACAGTGATCAAAGGCAGAAGAACTCTAAATAATTTATACATATTTGAAGAAGGACAACAACAATGCTATTTGAGCAAGGATGATGAACACTGGTTATGGCACCGGAGGTTGGGGCATCTAAGATTCTCTCAAATAAGGAAAGCATGCAAGTACCAAGCAGTTCGTAGTCTTCCAGACATCAAAATTCCAGACAACACCATATGCAAATCATGTTAGTTTGGTAAGCAAACCAGAACTAACTTCCCTGAGAAGGAAAGATCAGCTAGCAGGCCTCTTGAGCTAGTTCATACATATGTATGTGGTCCATTTAGGACAAGGTCGCCTTGAGGAGAAGAATACTTTATATTATTCATTGACGACTTCTGCAGGATGGTTTGGTTAGGACTTATGAAGCACAAGGACGAAGCATTCGAAAAATTCAAATCCTTCAAACCCTTGGTTGAAAATGAATCAGATTACAAAATTAAGTGCCTCAGGTCTGACAGAGGTGGGGAGTTTACCTCAAATGAATTTTTTGAATTTTGTGAAGAACATGGAATAACAAGGGAATTATCTATAGCTAGGACTTCTCAGCAAAATGGAGTGGTGGAAAGGATGAACAGAACAGTCCAACAAATGGCTCGTGCTATGCTTGATGAGTCTGGAACTCTCGCAACCTTCTGGGGTGAAGCTGCATTTGTTGCGGTTGTTATTCTCAACAAACAAAATGTCTGAGTAAACAACACTCAAACTCCTCATGAGCTCTGGTATGGTGAGACTCCTTCGGTAAAGCATTTCAAAATTTTTGAAAGAAAATGCTATATTAAGAATACTGATGAACAGCTTGGAAAACTTGAACCTAGAGCAGATGAAGGCATTCTCCTAGGTTATTCTCTCCACAACAAAGCATATAAGTGTTATAATAAAAGACTTGGAAGAATTTTTGACAACATTGATGTAGTGGTTGATGAAAAAGGATACATTCCTAGGCAAGTAAATTATGAAAATATCAAAGAGGATGAAGACTACTCTCAAAATCATACTAATGATGAAGAAGAGATCCATGAAGAAGAAACCCATGGGGAGCCAGAGGAACAAATAAGGATAGAAGAGAAGACTCCTTTCAGGTGTGCTCAACAGAATCATCCAGAATCGAAAATTTTGGGGCAAAAGGAGGCAGGTGTACAAACAAGAAGAACGATTGCAAAAGCCTCAAGCTATTTGGAATTGCTCTCCTCAACTGAACCACAAAATGTAAAAGAGGCATGCAAAGATGAATGTTGGGTCAAGGCAATGGATGAAGAACTTGAGCAGATTGAAAAGAACAACACTTGGGAGTTGGTCCCTAGACCAAAAGATAAGAATGTCATAGGGAAAAAATGGATCTTCAAGAACAAGTTAAATGAAAATGGGGAAGTAATTAGAAACAAAGCCAGACTTGTTTGTAAAGGGTATGCTCAACAAGAAGGAATAGACTTTGAAGAAACCTTTGCTCCTGTTGCAAGACTTGAGGCCATTTGAATGTTCCTTGCTCTCTCAAGCTTTCAAAAGTTCAAAGTTTTTCAAATGGACGTAAAATCAGCCTTTCTAAATGGGAACTTAGAAGAAGAAGTGTACATTGAGAAACCAGATGATTTCATCCTTGGGAATGATCCAAATCTTGTATGTAGACTGAAAAAGGCTCTCTATGGTCTTAAACAGGCTCCAAGGGATTGGTACTACCATTTGGACAAATACCTTCATCAACAAGGTTTTTCAAAAGGTTCAGCAGATAGTAATCTTTATATAAAAATTGAAAATGACAAATTGCTAATACTTGTTGTGTATGTAGATGATATTATCTTTGGCAGCAATGAAGAAGTTATGAGTCAAAGATTTGCCGTGGTGATGCAGAAAGAATTCAAAATGTCCTTACTTGGAGAACTGACATATTTTCTTGGATTTCAAATTCAACAAAATGAAGGCGGTATCTTCTTGTCTCAAACCAAGTACCTCAAGCATATTCTGAAAAAATATGGCATGAAAGATGCAAAACTAGTATGTACTCCCATGGTTACATGATGCAGTCTTAGTGCAAATGATGAATCAAGAGCAATACATCAGCCCACTTATAGATCTATGATTGGAAGTCTACTTTATTTGATAGGTACCTGACGACACATCATGCATGCAGTGGGAATAGTTGGAAGATTTCAGGAAAACCCAAAGGAAACTCATCTTCAGGCAGTAAATAGAATCTTCAAGTACCTTCAAGGAACTCAAAACTATGGCTTATGGTATCCTAGAGATACAGATCTCACACTTCATGCTTATACTGATGCAGATTTGGGCCGGAAGCGTGGATGACAGGAAGAGCACAAGTGGTGGTGCATTCTTTATGGGTTCCAGATTAGTATCTTCGTTTAGCATGAAATAGAGTTCGATTGCTTTATCTACAACTGAAGCGGAATATGTAGCTACTGCATCTTGCTGCACTCAACTCCTTTGGATGATGCAGACCTTACAGGATTTTCAAATCACTTGTACACCACCTATCTCCATCTTATGTGATAATACAAGTGCAATCAACATTTCAAAGAATCCAGTCATGCATTCAAAGACCAAGCACATACCGATCAAGTATCACTTTCTCAGGGAACAAGTGCTTGAACAAAAGGTTAAGCTTGAGTATGTTCCTTCTAAGGAACAAGCTGCTGATATACTCACCAAACCATTGCCCAGGGAGATCTTTGAATACCTCACGCAAAAGCTGAGGGTTGTTGACACATCATCTTGTTGTTGAATCCAATCTACTTCAGAGAGTGTTGGTTGTACGCAAGTTTCATATGGGGTATATGCGTACATTTGTTGGGTTGCAGATTGGTCGAAGATCGAATGGCACTCAGGGGGAGCATATAATGCATTGTTGGCATTATGGTAGAAGATATTCATGCTGATCTGAATATTGCTGCAATATGTCTCTATCGGGGAGCAAAGAAAAGGCTTAAGCATGTTCTCAGGGGGAGCATAACCCTTTGCGCTTGATGTCAAAGGGGGAGAATGACATTGAGGATCTTGAGGTTGCCATCAAGTCTAAAGGGGGAGTTTGTTGGCATTATGACTCTGGTTGGTACTATGGCACAGGTGTTGTACTTGATGGCAACTCACTCTAGTGGCAGATCTTAGTTTAGGCACTCAAAATCATGGAAATTAAGATACCCGCAGGTAATCCTAGAAGAAGATGCGGACCCGCAGGTATGCCGACCAAGGTGCACGGACATGCACGCAGGTTCTCCGTTCAGAAGGTGTGGACCCCAGTTTCACTCTCTCCAATGCATAAAAGCGCGTGCACATGGGAATCTTCATGAATGGTTCATGGTATTAGTCCGACAATTTTTTAATCTTATGGTTTTGGTTCGTGGTATTGCATCTAAAAATATTGATCCAAGGTATTGGGTTCATGGTATTGTGTTACTATGGTTTTGGACCGTGGTATTGTGAAAGGCTTGCCTATAAAAAGGAAAGGAGATCTGTTGGCCATATACTTGTGAAATTTGAATATCTTAAGATCTGAAATTTTGGGTGATTGGTTTTTAAGAGCTAGATCTAAATCAAGGAGAAATCATAAGGCAAATCTATTGATAAGTCGTAATCTCTCGGGTGCATGAACAGATCTGTGGAGCTGACTAACTGTGGCACATTGGAGGATTGTTAATTTGGCCCTAATCAGATGTTCGCAGGCAATCCACGGTGTGAGTGCGTGGGTACGCACCTCAGAAGAAGGCGCAGTGCGGGGGTACGCAGTGCAGAAAAAGGCTCAGTGCGAGGTACGCAGCACAGGAGAAAGCGCAGTGTGGGCCGCACTTAGCGTTGCAAAAGGATAAGTGCGAGGTACACAGTGCGGGGAAAGGCACAGTGCAGAGGTACGCTATCTGTCAAATAGTGAGGGTGCGGACCTGAGAAGAAGTACGCAGAGCAGAAAAACCACTAGCGCAGATATGCGCAGTTTAGACTCGGAAGAGCTGCCGATATTCGCAGGCCCCTCTTGGTGAAGTTTCAGACTTATCTTGAAACTTTTGTTGACTATCTTTTATCTATTGCAGCAGAATTCTGGGTTTAGATTTATGGTATTAATTTTATGTTTATAGCATTCTAAAGACTTGGGTGATTCATTGGTTGATTGTATAAGGAGATTGGGTGATTTGCATGGATCCAGTTTGAAAATTAATGAAACGTGGTCCTTAAAGAAGTAAAAGAGCTAAGGGGGTTGTAGCTCCCTTCCAGGAGAGACTGGAAATCGAGAGAGAGTTGTAGCTCTCTGCAGGTTGCAGCCTGCCTACTGGTAAAGGACTACACCAGTACAAAATCATTGTAAAAGAAGTTTATAATTGAAAGAAGATAAATACATATTGGAGAAGGTGGTTTTCACCCACATTGGGTTTCCACCTTATATCTGGTGTTCTTTGGTGCGACTATATGTTTTTCTTGTTTCATGCTCATTATTATATGGTACTGACATACAAGTTAATGATTAATATCTCAGCATTAAATTAAGTATAAATCAGGAAGTCATATTGAAAATAATTTGATAATATTGATTCACCCCCCCCCCCTCTCAGTATCATTTCCAACATAGATGTCTCCTCTTTATATAGAGGATACATCTATTACAAAAGATTTACATTATAGATTCTAGTTCAACCCATTATACAAAAATAGGGAAATCAGTTTCCCATCAACAGAATGTTGTTATAGTAATTTAGATTTTGAACATTACATCCAATGTAACAACTTCCTCGGTGATCGATCAGGTTCCTCTGTTGTTGTCAAATTTGGTACGCAAATCTCAACTGTTTCAGCTTTGAGATTTGCGTGCTTTTCTTGCTATTTCAGCAACTACAAAAGATAGTCCTGCCAGCTTCAGCCAGTTTTAGCGATGCGGGCTGCACATCATTATTTAATTGTTCAGCAACTTAATCAACTTCAAAGATCAATTACGAAGATAACATGATTATATGTTAAATAATTAAACATATAGCGATGAGAAGAGTCACTGCATCCCTTTGGAATAATTGAGTCAAAACACTAACAAGGACTTTCAAATATGGGTTGAAAAGGGTGGTATTATAACAAAATGTATGGTCAGAGAGAGACAATATGGGGTCCTAACATCCCCCCCAACTGAAAGGATTTCATGTCCCCATGCAAGTTTTACTCTGAGTCTGAGTCAGAATACTGGGATGTACAATGCAAATTGCTTATCCAGTAAGTATAGAAAGTGCTGTCAACCATGTCTCTGAACCCTTGGACATTCTAAACTGTTTGCCATGCTGCAAGCTCCTCCTTTTTGGTAAACGTGAACTAACCCTTGTATTGTTGTCCTGGCAGCCATAGAAGAGGGAAGTGAAAGTGATAACCCAACCATTTCTCAGCACACCATTGAATACATTTAGCATAGTTAGGTATTCGTGAGATTGCTGCCTGAAGATTGAGAGGGTTAAAGGGATGGTACTCCCTTCTCTCCTTAGGACAATGTTCCTACAATAGATTTATTTTCTTGTATGGCCAAAGTTCCCTTAGTCTTGACATAATGTTGGCAGTCCTCCAAGACTGCTGCCTGTAGTTTTCTAATATGGTCAGTCATTCCTGGCTCTCATAGAATTCTTTGATGTTCAGCAATAAAAACAACGTCATTTTGTGGCTCAGCTTGGATCTAGAGAAGGTAGTTCTCCTCATTGTGTGTCGTTGACATGAAAGAATCTTGCTAGGTAAGCTGATTAGCCAAGAAAGAAATGAAGGCCCTAATCTGAATATCACCAACGAGAGGAATTAAATTAAGCTTCCTATCTTCAGGTATGGCCTCATTATGAAGATAGAGTTCACATAACAAGTTCTATTCACTATTTGATGCTTCTGCAAAAGTATCAATAAACTACTGGGGTGTAGACACCTGGTGGGGTCGTCCATCTCTGATCGCTTTCACTTGGAGGAATGGTAAGCGTTCTCTCAGAAACACAGAATAATTAAAAAATGGTTTTCTAGTGGCAAGTAATCTTTCAACCAAGTCAAAGATAAGAGACAGTCTGGTTTTTAGCTTTTTGTTTTCCTTGTGTTGTGCACGAGACTATTTGAGGACTTCCCAATTTCTATATACATGATTGAGCCATAATGATTTATGTTACTAAAATGCCTTTCCTTGTGAGAGATCATACTCCGTTTTCCATCTGTCCCTCAGTTCTTGAAAGCTGGAGGTCTGAGTGGAAACAATGCTTACACATCGAGGTTCAGTCTGCGTACACAAAGTCTTTAAAGATTTTGGTGCTGGTTTCTCATTAGTAACAACTAGGGTAGGTCGGGGTGGTTTTATTTCTTCCTCACAGGTCTTTGAAGGCCCTGTTGGTTCTTGTGTAATAGCAGGGTGTTCCTTTTTAACTCTGACAGGAGCAGATACAGGACTAGATCCAGGCAATGGAACTTTGATTATCTTATAGCCGGCTCGAGAATAGAGATCACCACATTCATTGCACATGTATTCATTGTGTCGATCCTTTTCTACACTCTTTTCAGCTGCAAATGCTACCTGAGCTAACATGTATAGATCGAGTTCCTTTTCATAAGCTTCCCTTGCCATTGTTAACTCATGCTTATAAGCCTCAATCTCAGATTTCAAAAACTCATTTTCTTCCTGAAGGGAGGTTAAAGTAACCAGGCCTTTTGTAGCAGTTGCAGGTTCCATTGGATGGGAGGATCATTGTTCGGTGACAGCTTCATCATTTGCATTCTCAACAAGTGGTTCTTTTGTAACGCCTGTTAAGTCAGTGGCTGGTTCTTGTGTAACAGCCACATCTAGGTCATCTATATTTTGTTTCTTAACAGGTGGTTCTTGTGTATCACCTGTTAAGTCAGTGGTTGGTTCTTATGGAGCAGCCACATCTAGGTCATCTATATTTTGTTTCTCAACAGGTGGTTCTTGTGTATCACCTGTTAAGTCAGTGGCTCGTTCTTGTGGAGCAGCCACAAGCTGTACATCATCTTTGGTGTCTACTTTTGATAAATCAACAGCTGGTTCTTGTGGAGCAGCTGCGTCCTCTGAAAGGAGTGATGTCACAAAATCCTGAACACTTTGCATTTCAGTACCCGAGGGTGAGGAAGGGAAGGGTTCAGGGCTTGGCAGGGTATGAGGTTTTAGGATGATAGGTTGGGAATTTGGGGTGATGGCCTCAGTTAATGAAGACGTCCTCGTTCATCACTGAGGTAAGGAGGCAGGAAAAATAGTGGTTTTTCTCTTACAAACATTTTTCCTTAGGATAGGGGGATTATCAGTAATAGCGTCTTCCTTAATTGGAGTCCTCGTTCTTCTCTTTAGTGGGGGTGCAGCTTTTTCTTGTCTTTTCCTTTTGAGCTTAATAATGGGTGTATTATCATCCGAATTATCACTGGGAATATGGACGATGGGAGTGGATGATTCGGTTGCATTAACAGGTGGGGTCTGTTGTGGATTTTCAGTGCCCAATTGGGGTGTTTCGGTTGCTGGTTGCTGAATTTCAGCAGCTTGCTGGGGAGGGTTGTCAAGGGGAGGGGGATTGTGCAGGGCAAAGCCCCTATGGATTAGGGGCTAAACCAAGTGATGGTGCATGAGGGAGAGGAGTGGGTTCCTTGCATTCATGGAATAGTGTGACATATTCTTTAGACAACCAAGCATATAGTATGGCATATCTAATAAACGACCATGTCTTAAATGATTCAACAACACAAAGTCGTGCTAGTACACTACCTGGTAACATCCCTCACAGGTGAAGTAGTGCTTAACGAACTCTACAACCTTTGGCCATGGCAGTGGTAGTGAACAGAGTGCAACACCCCTGCCTTTAGGTTTGACCAGCTCCCATGGTAGAATAAAATCTTGCTGTGCATTCAAAATGAGGTGTTTCCGACTGAACCAACGAGTACCATTGGTTGGTAATCCTAAAAACTACACTATATCCTCCTCCATTACTGGAATTTGCACTCCTTGAAAAGTAGAGTATCCTTCTTTCAAATTGCATGTGAATTCCAGAACTTGCTAAGAATCAAAATCCGGGAGCCTTCGGAAATATTCCACCCATCCTGCTTGTAGAAAAATTTGGTATGCTTCCTGGTAAAGTTCCAATAGAGCCATTGAGCCAGGTTCATGTCTAACAAAGTTTCCTCCCATAGTTACTGGTTCAGTAAAATGCAGAGTACAGAACCGAGTTACTGTAGCCAAAACAGAGTAAGATGTTGCAAATGAGGTTATGACACAATAAGACATAGACGGGGTGACAAGACACAGCCGTGAAAGAAAAATAAATGATGGTAATTGGTGTATCATGGAATGATTGCAATATTTTGGTATTCCCCCCCAACAATGTCAAAAATGATAGGTTTGAATGTATAGTGATTCTGGCAATCATATCAATATCTTCTCATTAACTACAGCTTAATATTTACACATAAACATACATACCTTCACATTTTACCTTTGGTTGTTGTGCAGAAAATATAATATCATCATTAATAGATCACCGATGGTCATGAAAATGGGTTTGTAAAGTATGAGGGTATTTATACAAAAGGTTTTCTATATTCACGAGAAGTAATAGTGAAGGAACAGAATTATCAGGATGAATGGCTGATTCCTTTAATGAAGAGTGATATGTATCCATCGTTTTTGAGAGAAAGTAAAGGCTCAATCTTGGAAAAAGATGGGAAAATTGGTGCTTCTTAGGGAAATATGGAAAATATTGGTGTTTCAGCAACGGGAATAAATGGTGTTTCAGCAACGGGACAAAAAAATGGTGTTTCAACAACGAGAAAAATGGGAAGATGTTGCTAAAGGGTAGTGAGAGGGAATGGATTATGATTTGAAGTGAAATGGAAATGTTTCCCAAGCTGAAGCTTGATCCTTCCTGTATTGAAATTGTTCTTCTCAGTCATCCTTCGAATCTAAGATCTGCAAAATAGTTAATTGTAACATGGCAACCCTTGACAGGGATTATTAGTTAAAAAAAATCTAATCTACAAAAAATATATAAATAGAACTAAGTGCAATGAAGGATAGCAGACTCCCCCAGAAAGTCATAATGTATATTTGTCATGCAAGTGGCTTTGAAATCTTATTTAGAAATAGGTTGTTGATACAAACGGAGCCGATACCCATTCACTAACAATGGTATTCTAGAATCATCAATTGTTAGGAGCCTGACTGTTCCATTTGGAAAAACAATATCTACTTCATAAGTTCCTAGCCACCTTGTTCTTAATTGGCCTTGAAAAGTTTCAAAATGAGAATCATACAATAGAGCCCAATTACCTTTTTGGAACTGCGTATGCTTAATGGTTTTATCATGCCACCTAGTTCTTTGCTGTTGTATCATAGTTGTTTGATGGATGGCATCCAACCTCTTTTCATCCAATTCCTGAAGCTGTTGCAACCTAGCTGTCTATGCATCAGTCAAGTCAAGGTTAACAACTAAAGCAGTTCTTAAGGTTTTAATTTCAAATTCCACAGGAAAAACAACACTTTTACCATAAACTAATTCATAAGGTGAAAAACGTGTAGTGTTCCTCCAAGTAGTTCTGTAAGCCCATAATGCTTCAAGAAACCTTTGAAACCAATCCCTTCTATTCTCCTTTACCGTTTTTGTTAAAATGGCTTCTATGACTTTATTCGTACTTTCCACCTGCTCATTGGCGTAGGGGTGATAAGGTGTAGTCATTTTATGATTAATATGATATTTCTGAAGTGTATCTTTAAAGCCATGAGAGTTGAAAGGAGGTCCTCCATCTATGACTAGTTCTCTAGGCAATCCAAACCTAGCAAATATTTCTTCAAATAGAAAGGTTAAAACAGATTCTTCATTAGCTCTAAGGAGTGCCTTAGCTTCCACCCATCTAGTCATATAATCTGTGCAAACCAGTATATAAACTCTTTGATTGGATGGAGGGTTGATGGGACCTATGAAATCTAGAGCCCATCTTTCAAAGGGTTTAAGTATTACCTGGGGGTCCAGTGGCATTTCATCCCTGTGATTAGGCTAGCCTATTCTCTGATAGCTATCACAGGTCCCGACATACTTCTTTGCATCCTTGAAAAGTGAGGGCCAATAATAACCCATTCTAAGAACCTTTTGTGTTGTTCTTTTATCAACAAAATGCCCTCCACAAGGGCCATCATGACAAGCCTTCAATATATCATAAATCTCATCTTCTCTAATGCATCTCCGAATTTCTTGACCAAGTCCTTTGTGAAAAAGATGCCCACTTATCCAGTTATACCAAACACTTTTTTGAATGATCTTTCTTTTCTCTCTGTGTGATAGGTGTGACGGTAGCTTCCCTGCAACTAAATAATTGGCAATGTCTGCATACCAAGGTGAGTGAGCAGATATTGCAAATAAATATTCATCAGGAAAGGAATCATCTAATGGATTGTTTTCATTAGTTTTTATCCGAGAAAGGAAATCAGCAACTATATTTTCTTTACCTGGTCGATCTACAATTGTAATATCAAATTCTTGTAGTAATAATAACCATCTGGTAACTCGAGCATTTGTGACCGATTTATTCATTAAATACTTAATGGTCGAGTGATCAGTATGAAAAAAAGTAGTGTAACCAGTAATATAATGTCGAAACTTGTTAATAGCATAAATGACTGCTAAAAATTCCTTTTCGGTAACTGTGTAATTAAATTCAGCAGGGGTCATATTTTTACTAATAAAATAGATAGCATAAGGAAGATTGTTTTCTTCTTGACCCAAGACAGCTCCAATTGCAGTATCTGAAGCATTAGAGGATATATGAAAGGGTAGTGCCCAATCAAGTCCTCTTAAAATAGGAGTTGTAGACAACTGATGCTTAAGTCCATTAAATGCTTTTTGACAACTATCAATCCACATGAATTCAACATTTTTCATAAGTAACACAAACAAAGGAAAAGCTATTTTAGAAAAATCCTTGATAAATCTTCTATAATATCCAGCATGTCCTAAAAAACTTCTTCCATCAGTTTGTGTTTTAGGGATAGGAAGAGTCTGAATTACCTGTACCTTAGCTGGATCAACTTGAATTCCTAGGAATGAGATGAAGTGTCCCAATACAATTCCTTGATTCATCATCATATGACATTTTTCAGTACTTAAGGCAAGATGGGCTTCTATACATCGTTTAAGTACTTTGTCAAGCATCTTCAAAAGTCACACCATAAAGAGTAAAGTTATCCATAAATATCTCCAAAGAGTCATTAAGTGTATCAGAGAAAATTCCTATCACTGCTCTTTGAAATTTTGCTGGGGCATTACATAGCCCAAATGGAAGAACTCTATAGGCAAAAGTTCCCCATGGACTAGTAAAAGTGGTCTTGTCTTGGTCTTGGGGTGCAATCTTGATCTAGTTATATCCACTAAAACCATCTAAAAAGAAAAAGAATCTCTTCCCTGACAAACTATCTAGCACCTGATCAATAAACGGTAAGGGGAAATGATCTTTCTGAGTGGCTTTATTTAGAGCTCTATAATCCACACATACTCTCCATTTCCCATTTTTCTTAGGTACAATCACTAATGGAGAAACCCATTCACTATTAGATATAGGGTATATAAATCCTGCATTAAGCAATTTTTGAAGTTCTTCTTTAACAATTTCCCTTAAATTGGGATACATTCATCGTTGGGGTTGATAGACTGGGTGAGATCCCTCTTTGATATAAATATGATGAGTACATAATAAATGAGAGATTCCCTTCATATCTGTGTAGTCCCATGCGAATTCTTCCTTATTTTCACGAAGTAACTTCATTACCTGTTGTGTTTCAGCATTTGTTAAGTTAGGGTTTATATTAGATGTTTTGCTAGGCTCGATTTATAATGTTATGCTCTTGAGTTTCATTTTCATCCCTTTTCAAATTCTCTAAACATGAAAAGGACTGAGTTATCATTGTTGTTAAACTCGTTAAAACAACAGTGACAAACTTGTCCACCTAGATAAGAACGAGTTTCACTGTCGCTAGACTCGTTAAAACATAGTGACAGGTTTTCCCGAAGGGAAAATTATAGCACAAGCATATGTTATCCTCCTCAAGCTTGAAAAAAATAAAGAGGTACCGGTCAGAAATGACTAGGGAAAAAGGGAAGAAAACTTGAAGAATTTTATGGTAGCAGGTCGCTCTTGAACATGACACATTCACTCCATCACCATGATTGAGTCGGGTTGAGTTATTCTGTTCACTGGTAATTTCACCATTGGTCTTCCACACTATCCATCAGTTCGGGTTAACGCTACCAATCCATCTCAGTTTCGCCGATATGTTTAAGAGAAGTCATTCAGTTGAGAAACCGCAATCTAGTTAATGCCTCATCCACTGCAATACCTTCACCCTCCATTTTTCATGGCCGCCATTCCTGAACCTTGTGTCGTCAGATCATTTTCACATCTAGAAATTCATTTGCTTCGTTTCGTGTCATAATGTGGGATACATTAAGGCCCTCCTATGACAGGTCACTTATTGTCGACATTAGCTCATTATCCAAGAAGTTTACCTAGAAACAACCCTTTGGGTACTTTGAAGCTTGCATGCCTCGATGGAAGTTTCTCACTTCTGGCGACAAGTTGACATCAATGGCTTTTGACCAAAATATTTTGTGGTGTTTGAAAACGAATCATATATTCACACCACGTGAATTGTACTGTAGTACCTTGAGGGTCATTATCATTATCGGTGATTCCTCTCGCGTCTGTTAACAACTCACATTATTGGTTGGTAATCAGGTGATGTCTTTCTATGTTCAACTTCAGAACATCTCTTCACATGGATTGACTTGTACATCGGGAAAAGATTGAATGAGTTTGAAGACCTCGGATCTAGTTTCATCCATCCGGGCTGCGATATATTCAGGGATATAAAGACATCAGATGTACAAAGAAGCTGCACAGATGGTCATCTAAGCCAGGGATGATGATTCTACATGTGAAGAATCACTAGTCTGCAACTACAGATGACTATCTCTTCTATGTAGATGAATTTTTTTTATAAATTTGAGCATGGGAATGCCCGCCTCAGCTAGATTATGAAAAATTATATTATGATGATGTATTGTATTGTATCTTATACAAGTCACCTTCCAATTAGAAACCTTAGATCTTCATGATAAAGCATTTCACTGACATCAAAGATTTACGACTTCATGCTTTATGGGGCAACTGTTATAGACATATTTGAGCACTGTAACCCCAAACTTATATGTCGATAAACTAGGGCTCTTCTAACTCCTAAAATAGTTTATTCATACCCTAAAAGATCATGGTCAATTGATTACATCATTCCCCAAAAGCTCCACCTTAAAAACCATCCAAAATTGGCCTAAACCGGACCATACTGACTACTCCACTTTCGGGGTGCAATGCATACTAACTTATACACTAGCCAGGTGCGATGCATACTGATGAGGCCTTCTATAAGGTGCAATAAGCGAGGATAGACAAATGTCTGAGACAGTTTGCTAAGTGGATGCTCATGGAATATTCTAGAAACTTCTCCTATGACACTTTCCTCTCTGAAATCACCCAGGGATGAGTAAGAGATCCAAGAAATCTCCAAGTAGAACCAAATGAAATAAGTGGAATGACACTAATCAAAAACCCAGAGATGACTCACAACCTTGCACACATCTATAAATGGATCCCTCATATGAGAGATCTGGACGGTGGAACTTTGTAATTTGCAAGGAAGTGCTGATAGTTTTTATTTGAGAAAGAGCATTGTATTGTTGGGTGATTTTTCTATTTCATGAGGTGAATAGGGTTTTGATGCTGGGAGGATGATGCTGGATCATATAACTGGGTTGTAATTCTCCCTTCTATTTAATAAATTTCTTTGAGTTTTCTTCCATATAACTCTGCAATTGTGAATGTTATTATTTGTGAATGCCATTATATTTTCATTATATTTCTGATTCCATAATGATTATGATATAATAGATCAAGATGCTTTGACGGTTCTTTGTTACTATATTTCTAAAGGTACTCTCTAAGCGAGATAAGTACAGAGAGGAGTTGCAAGCTCTGTCAAGTGGGAGAGAGATCAAGCAAGGAGTTAAGTGGAAGATCAAGTTGGTTCCTTTGTCTTTCTCTTATCTATTATACATAGAATGAATCACAAATTGCTTTAAACTATTTGTTTCTAGGGTAGCTGCCAAAACTAGAGGGTTAATCGATTGAAAAGACACTAGTTTTCCCAGAAACAAGAAGATAACACTACGGTATGTTGTTAGGGAGGTTGATACTCAATCTAGCCTTGCCCAATGTCCTGTAAAACCTAAAAAATATGCAGAAAAGATATGTAACACTCGAAGAGACATACATAAGAAACAAATTGTGTCGTGAACTAAGGCAGGAAAAATTTAATTAAAAATTCTACAAGAGAAGTCTTTAAAAAAATAGAAAATTTTTGGCATCAAAATCCAACCCTTTTACAATGAAAATGAAACAATATATAGGAAAAAATTTTCCTCAAACTGTCACTAGTTTATAGGAAACAAATTCTATCAAATAAAGTAAAAATACAATATGCCGCAGAAAATCTACAAATGAAAGAAAATGTTATGCCTTTAATATAGGATTCTTATTCTTTTGATAGGAAATCTGAAGTTGTTTAAGATTTTTCCGTATAAATTTGGAAATGATTGCTTGACTACTGATTTTGTTCCCTCAAATCTTGAACTATTGAAGTTGTTTCTTGAGAATTAATTAGTTGTCCATAAATGTGGTTGCAATCTACAACAATTTGGTTGACTCATCCTTTTTATAGAATTGATTAATACTTTTCCTTTTGATAAAATCATTTGATGATTCAATTTATCTTGATTACCCTTTAGGTGCTTAACCATTGTTGAGAAATTTGAAAATGATTTGGAAATCCTTGATTTTATACCACTCTTTATTTTTTAGAAATATAAATTTTAAATATATGAGAATAAAATATTTGGATAAAGATATTTCCCAATTTTTTTTAACCTTTAAAGCCATATTTCTATACTTCCATAGAAAATAATTCATGCATGTAGTTTTTTGAAAAACCGTGTCTCCTATAGAAAACTATGTCTTGTTTTGCCCTGTTTTTATATGCTTATAAATAAATCAAATTCATAAATATAGTCAATTAATTTATTTATTATGACTTTATATGTTAATATTCACAAAGGCCTTATCAAAGTGTCATCATTCAAGTATGGCATAAAACCATAGTTAGAAATATTTTTATAGAGGAATAGAGGAGGAACTAAATAATGAAATATTCATAAAAAGAACTTTGACATAAACCTTACATACCTCAAAGTTTCGCGAGGAGATTAATTAGCAAAATGTTTTTTTTTTTTTTTTAGCTTTCCTGTCATAATTTTTTTTACAACAACACCATGCATCTATTTCTCCTTCTTGTGAAGTCCAATATATAAATTTGAATACTTCTCTTGTTATGATGTTGAGAAGGGTGATCGTGAAGACAAATTTTAAATAATGATGAAGTAGAAAATTCATTTGATAATGGCACCATGTGTTATGAAACCAGCTCACAAAAAGATAGAAAAGATAGATTAATGCCTTAGAATTCACCCTCCTCAAGGGGGAAACCTCCTTTACATTACAAAAATGAACAATTCTTGGATGATACAAATGAAAAGACCTCCTTTCTATATATAGGAGTCTAAGGGGTCATAATAATAAATCAGAGCTGACATACCAATAATAATGTAAGGGCACAATAATAACAATAGTGTGCTTCTATGGGCACAATAATAACAATATGGGCACTACATGGGTACATCAATATAATAAGTGGGTTGTAATAATAACAATAAGGGGTTACACTAGTAGTATAGGGGCCTAACATGCCCCTCTCCTTCAAAAAGTGTTGTCCTCAACCCTTGAGTAGTTCTTGATGCTTCTGTATAAAATTCTTGTCCTCCCATGTGGAATCTTAACTGGGCAAGTTCTTCCACTTGATGAGGTACTCTGAAATTGATCAATTTCATAGCTCTCGGGTTCTTGTTTCTGTGACAGCTCCAGGTTCCAATATGATTTTTCCTTCCTCTTCAATTTCTGGCAATATTGTTTGAATTGGGATCTTTTGCAACTTTTGAATAAGTGGCCATAATTCTTCATCCTTCTTCCATTCATCCCTTGCTTTGTTTATCCAATTTGGTTGGATAATAGAAATATCACAAAACAATGCTTCCACATCCTCATCCTGTCTTGAGAGTGCATCTGCAACCAAATTTTGCTTCCCTTTTCTATATATGATGTCAAAGTCATAACCCAACATATTTGTGACCCATTCTTTTTGTTCTTCTAAAGATAATAGTTGTTCTAAAAAGTATTTAAGACTATCATGATCCATTTTTACCTTGAAGTGTCTTCCCATTCGGTAAGGTCACCCTTTCTTACGTCCATATAGTATTGCCAACATTTCCTTCTCATAAATAGTTTGCTTTAGATGTAGCAACAAAAATACCCAATCACCTACATCAAAACATTCTTCACTAATATGTTGATCTACCTGTTGTTTCATTTGATTTTGCACCAAAGTGGTGTTATCCTTTAAAAGTTGGGGAAATTGTTGTTGACGCTCGATGTGATGTTTCACTGCTTGAACCTTTTTCTTCTTGATATGTCCTTCTATATTTAGAGTTTAAGGAGTGGTAATTTCTTCCAATCCTTTACAAGATATGGTCAAATTCATTTCTTGATGCTCGATGTGATCTTTCACTTCTTGATATGCCCTTCTATCTTGATAGTTTGAGGAGTGGTAATTCCGACCTATGAATTACAAGATATGGTTGGATTCATTTGTTCTTTCTTGATGTGATCTTTCACTTCTTGCACCTTTTTCTTTTTGATATGTCCTTCTATCTTGAGAGTTTGAGGAGTGGTAATTCTTGCCAATGCTTTACAAGATATGGTTTGATTCATTTCTTCTTTCTCTGGGGTTGGGTCCTGGTGTATATCCTCTTATTTTGATGTTTCTTGATCCTTTTCTTCCTCCACTTCATACTCTATGTAAAATAATTTCTTGTCAACACACTTATGACCTTTAGTGCATTTGTTATCACAATTGTAACAAAGCCCTTTTTCTCTTTTTTCTTCTAATTGTTGTGGTGTAACCCTTGTAGGTTGTGGAAGGCTAGAAGAAACAACACTTTCATCTTTATAGTTGTGTTATAGAAATTTTTGGGCACTTCAACCCCAATCATAAATGTCCATAAATAGAGGGCTCCTAAGTCCCTAAAATTGTTGCTTCACTACTTAAAGGAACAAGGTCAACTTATTACATCATCTCCCAGATGTTCTCCACTAAAAACTGCTCATAAATGGTCAAAACTGGACCATACTGAAAAGCTAGTGTAGAGGGTGCGATGCATGTCACCTTCCCAGTGTATAGGGTGTGATGCATACTAAATGGCTCCTCTGTAGCGTGCGATGGTCGGGAATGGACAAATGGCAAGGACAAAATGCAAGGTGGAAGATCATGGAATCTTCCAGAAGCTTCCCCTCTGACACTTGCCTCTCTGTTTTCGACTAGGGATGAGTAAGAGATAATCATTATCCAAGTGGAAGCAGGAACTATCAGAGAGAGGACACTAATGAAGACCCCAGAAGATGACTCACCTCCCTACAATCATCTATATATGGATCCCTCATCACAGAGATCTGGAGCCTGGAATCTTGTATCTTGTAGAGAAGTGTTGTTGGTTTTCTGGTGTATATTCATAGTGTTGGGTGATCTAAGATTTACTTGAGGTGAAGAAGGTCTTTCTAGCTGGAGGATGATGCTGGGTCAGAACATATGGTTGTAATATTCTTGCTACTTTTCATCTTAATAAAGCTATTCAAGTTTTCCTCCATATTCTTGTATGTTTACTTATATATGCATTTGTATGGTTAACACATATCTGATCCTGTGTTATTTATGAATATAGATCTTTGTTATTCGATAGTAGTATGTTGCTGTGATTCCACAGGTGCTCCTTGAAGCTAGGCAGATGAAGAAGAAGCGGAAAAGCTTTATCAGGAAGGAGAGGAATCAAACAAGGAAATCAAGCGCAAGACTAAGGTTGGTCTCCTTTGTTCCACTCTTGTCTATTTTCATAAGGGAAAGCGAAAGTAGACTTTACTTTTTTGTTTCTAAGATAGCTACCAGTCTTAGTGGGAATACCAGCATCCGAGTGGACACTATTCGCGATAAAAAATGGCGACTCCACTGGGGAGTGACTAGATTGTTTGTTAGTCTATCTTTATTTCTTTTATAAACTTACAGACGGAGCCTGAAGCCAAGCTAGCTAGCCTTCGAACTGCATTTTTTATACAAATGCAAAGTAGATCATTGCTGCTTCAGTCTATCTCTAGGTTTTGTTTATGAATTAAACAATCGATCTGTAAACAGTCTAATTTCCCTAAGTGGTGGCTCTAGTAACCTCCTTAGATCAGCCCCTGTGATTTACATATACTGAACATCACCTACTCGGCCTAAATCCCTGAACTGAATTGAAAATTGTGAGTAAAAACTCGTTCAAAGTCTTGCACTGGTACCATCACACCCAATCTTCAAGGCAGTCTGTAAGCATCGCACTTCCCGAGTACAGTAGGTGCGCTGCATAATAAATTCACTGTGTGACAGGTGCAATGGTCAGGGAAGCTTAACTTTACCATCAAACTTTAGTTTTTTCTCACTATTTTCAGTTCTATTCAGGAGTTTTGTTGTCTGTGGTCAGTGTATCTCTGTGAAAACTCCCTTCTCTTACATTATTCCGCCTCCATAGTGAAAATAACTATAAGTCTTTTTATGTATTATGCACCATTTTCAGTTCTCTTTTGCAAAAAAGTAGCATAGTCGAACTGTCGCTTCTTGATCTGAAAGTGTCATAGCTATCATTTTCAGCCATAGAAGAAAATATCATTGTTCTTGATAGTCGATTATACAATTACTATTGCATATGATTTGAATTAATAGTTTTTAAAGTCTCGAAAAGTAATTTTCATTTCGAAATCGCAAAGTGTCTCTCTTACCTTCACTTCATTTTGAAAGGAAATTTGTTGAGTATTGTCGCTTTGAAAATAATTCAGATTTGCACTTTACTTTCTTATCATTATTCATACATTAAGAAGGCTGAAAACAAATACATGCATGTGCATTTGCATTTTCACTGCTTGGTTTGATTTAGGACAATGCATTTAGCGTGTGCTCTGTGCTCTTCGCTGAAAGATTCTTAACTTTCTTTCATTAGTAGATAGGATTTTCATTGTCAAAAGAAGATTAAACATTTATTCATCATCTTAGATTGCATTTTAGGAATTGTATATACATCATGCAGTGAACTTGAAAGGAAAATTTTTAAGCAAGATCAACTCAAAATAAATTTAATGAATCTAACAACGCTTTGGAACCTAACACATGACACTTAGAGGCCAGGCTAGAGACGTATTCTGACGTCGTAAAACATGGTAACTGTTGTTTTCGTCATTGGATGGGTGATTCCTCCACTCTAAGACGATAAGTGCTAGTGCGGACTTGTGCTCCCATGTACCATCGAGTATATTTTGGGAGACCACAATAGGCTGCATCCTTTATCCTTAGGAAGCCATGTCTGACGCCCTATCGATTGCAATGCACTAAACACAACATTTGGGAAGATTGACTACTGTACCGTAAAAAGTATTCTGCATTTTTGCGATTGGTTTGGTAATCCCCTCTGCCTAGGTCCCCAGAGAAGTCCATTTTGCTCCTTTTCAGACTCCTTAAAGGAAAAGGTCCTCTGAGCACTTGTCACTTCAGGCTCAATAAAAACTGAAGGCGACTAGAGTCATCTTTTATTTTTTCTCGACTCTTTAAAATTGAAAAAACAAGTTGTGTCAAAGAATCTAAAATTCATTTAATTCTAAAAACATTTTTCCCTTTTCTTTTGAGTTGATCAAGTAATTTGCAATCGTGGAAGAAAGTCAATCAAAACCTCGTCGTTCGTGGATACTTACGAGTCAACCATCATTGACTTCGGAAGTGAAACCATTCTGGACAAAATGAACTCGTTTGACCAGATCAAAGTCCCCTAGGTTGGTTAGAGCAAGCACTCCAACATCCTCAGAGACTCTAGTTATTCTGAACATTTCTAGTATCCCTTCCTCTCTAGAAGAAATTTCGCAACAACAAAAGGACATTGCAACTAATCCTAGTGTGACGGCAAACACTTCTATTCTTGAACCGGCTTCATCTATAGCTGATTCGAAAGGTGTTACTCCCCAATCGTCTGTTGCTACAAAACTTATATCTTCTTCGGCACCAAAAATATTTTACGGACCTGACGGTTTGCCTCTTCCTCCCGGATTGATTGCCATAGAAGATATTGTGGAATATCCTCCATCTAACACTCCAACGCAACTTGGAGCTGGGATCACCCTGTATACTTCTTCATCAAAAAATATTCACCCACCATGGAAGTTCGTGAAGAATCGCTAAGGAATCTTTTGGATAGGCTTAATATGTCTGAATAATCGTCAACATCAAGGACTGTGTTACCCAACACAGCAGTAGCAGAAGCTCCTTCTGCTACTCCAACAATGTTCATCGGCATGCCATTTTTCCCAACCAGCTCTCAATCACTGGATGGAGTCCATCCAGGGGCTATTTCGATAGTATGGACTATTCCTGTTTGTTTATCCTGAATTATATCTGGAATCTCTTTCGTTGAGTCTCAACAAATTGATCCTTCACAAGGTGAATTTGGGCAAAATGGTCCCCAAAGGAAAATCATTCCATTGAGTACTAGATTACCGTCGTATGGAGGACCCTATACCCTTTCATTACCTTCCTCGGAAGGACAACCATACGTGAGTTCACAACAAAATTTGGGTTATGCTGGAATCACAACTAGTGGTTGGGTTCTAATCTTGCCTCAATAACCAAGATTCGTATGCTCAATGCAACAAAGTTTACCTATGGCAAATATATCCACTACACCGCCTATTGTGGAAGTATCACAAGTACAAGTGTTACCAGTTGTATGCCAACCTCAAGTTTCGTAGGTTGTACTGCAACAATCTCTTGTACCTATGACACAATTGCAATCACCAACTAGTGGAATGGCACAGGTTCAAATGGGGAACACCAACCCCCATCTTGGTCAAACAGTCAGTACTGGAAAATAGCCCATGGCTTCACAACCATGGCTAGTGTAATAACAACAACCATAATTCTAGCAAGCTTACCAAGGATATGAGCAACAAGTCTTTGCATCTAATGGGCAGTCGTATCAACCATATCATAATGGTTATGCACATCAACCTTACCAAAGTTACCAACATCAAATGCATTATGCTGGTATGCAAAGGCCAACTACTCAAATGATCCCATCTTATCCGGGGTATGCTCAACCAAGCCTGAATCAACAATTTCCTTTTGTGGCAACTGTAGAGTTACGGATCTAAGTCGACTAACGAATGATCTAATTGCCTACGCCCCTTGGTGGTCGGCGATTCCACATAAATGTCTGTCTGATATTCCTAAATTTAATGGAAATCCGTGCGAAGACCCATCGAATCATGTGATGACCTTTCATCTATGGTGTTCATCAAACACTCTCAATGATTATTCGATCAGGCTTCACCTCTTTCAGCGAACGCTAACTGGTCCGGCAGCAAAGTGGTATATCGAATTGCCTAGAGCTTCGTTTGATAACTTCAGTACCCTAGCCACAACCTTTTTAACCCATTTTTAGTTACCTATAAGGTATGAAATAGGAATTGAGCTACTTACCAATTTCAAACAAACGACAGCCACTCACATATCCGATCATATTCATGAATGGTGACATTGTCGAAGAATGGTAAAAACGTATGTTCCTGATCAGCTATTAGCTAAATGGTTTATTAAGTCTCTGTTACCTGCTATTACAAAAGATGTGGCAAAGGGAGGAGTCATCACTAAAGAGCAAGTTATTGCTCGTGCATAATATCTAGATTTGATCTATACTCAGTCTGGCACGCTCTACGATAAAATCCCTGATGCTCCTAGACCTAAATTTTCCATTCCTCCGCCTCCTAAATCAAACAAAGATTCTCATGCCGGTGATGGTGTGATAGGTACGAAAAGCACTAAAACCATAAAGGCTACATAAAAAAAGGCCCACACAGTTTCGAGTCAAAATGCAAATGAAGAACTTCTAGCCTCGGAAGTAAATGCTATGTCGACAGAAAAAGGCAAAGAACCCAAGAAACTAGGAGGCAAGAAGAAAAGACAAGGGAAGAAGAAAAACCAGGAGGACTCATCTCCTAAAAAATATTCTGCAAACCCTTTTGGGAGTAGGAAACCAAAAACCCCATGTCATATATGTAACAAGGATCACTGGACCATTGAGTTTCCATATAAAGATGAACTTAGAAAATCCTTCAAAAGTTCAAAAACCTCGGTTGTATTGACTGATCCGTTTCCAAACCTAGGAACAAATCTAGTTGGTGGCAAAAAGGCTTCCCCGTCCCAAGTGCTAATGTTGTTAGTTTCAAAGCAACTGAATGATGCTCTCATATCGGCAAGGAGTAAAGATTACGGGAATCCACAAATGTTGAACAATAAGGATAATGATCAACCTAGTAGTTCAACAAAAACTTTGACCGAAGTTGTGCCATCGATCATTCTTTAATTAACAATAAAACCGCCAAAGGGAGTAGTACACAAATCGATATCTAATACTTGTGCCGAAGCAGCACAACACTATAATATAGTGGAGGATTTAGCCCGATCTCCATCTGCAATGTCGACTCTTGAGGTACTACAAAATTGCCCCTCCCAAAAGTAGGCTTTGTTATCAACAATAGGTGGGATTGACCCAATGGATTCCAATCTTGTACCTTTTAATCCAAAGGATACGACCCTCAGTTACCAGCTCAACTAGCTTTCCTCATTCAAGTGAAAGCCCTCAACAAAACTGTTCATAGAACAATTATTGATGAGGAGGCATCCACATGTATCATGTCGATGAGTTGCTGGAAAACTCTAGGGTCTCCATCCTTGTCGCAATCATCGACGACATTAAAAGCATTTGATGGATGAACATACACCACGTATGGAATATTAAGTAACTTGCAAATCGAACTGGGGGGCAAAACAATAGAAATCGATGTTGAAGTCATCGACGGAAACCTTGATTACAACATCCTACTCGGAAGACCCTACATATACGCCATGGCAACAGTTGTGTCGGCCTACTTTAGGAAAATTGCATTTCCTTCCCAAGGAGGAATTACAATAATCGACCAACAAACTTTTATCCCCAATAGTTCGCAAGTTACGGGAAGAATTTCGATGATCCATGGAAGCCCTAGCATGCTTCACAATATCGGAGTAGGCCTAATAAAATACCCCAAATTAAGGGGAACTTTTACCCTACCACCTCCAACCAATTTGGTGGAAGTGGCTAATGTAGGAACTTGAAATATGATATCTTCCATTCAAAAGGTGTTAGAAAACAATGTTAAAATGGATCATCTGCAGGTATTGCCTCTAACCCCACTGGAAATATTATAGAAATCAATGTTTTTAGCATGGGAGGAAAACCCGTATCAACGCTCATCAAGCATTTGGATATATAGGTCTAAGGAATATGGTACCGCTTCAGATCCTTGGTCGCAGGTACACTCTACAGACGAAGGAATCATTCAATCAATGATAATTGATGGGGCACCATGGGAAGATTACCACCATCGTTCCCATCTTCTGAACAAATACTGTAAATATTTGACTTTCTATATTTGACTTTCTAACAAATACTGTAAATACGGTGGATTCCGAGAGAAACCTATCCAATATCAAAGAGACTACTGCCATAAATATCTCGACCAAAACAGATGTTGTAGAGAATATTCATGTTGGAAAATCTTGTTCTTCTTCAAAACTGGAAATATATAGCGCTCTCTTTCGTGAGTTTAGAGATGTCTTTGCTTGGTCATATGATGAAATGCTAGGTATTGACTCAAGCATAGTTGAACACGAAATTAAGATGTATCTATATGTCAAACCGGTATGACAACGGCTACGGCAGGTGCACCCCAAGAAAGTTGTTTCCATCAAGGCAGAAGTGTAGGTTTTAACCCCGTATAGAAATTACCTACATACGAATTCTAAATCACAGGAAAAATAAAAATGCGAGAGCATAAAACATAAAACACATATACATAGAGATTTCCCACTGGATCTCAAAACCAAGACTACCAACTTGATTTTTCATTATATTCCTTTTAATGTTACAATACATATTTATACATGCCGAAGCATCCAATACCATGGATCGAAAACCATCGCGTCCAAAACCATGGACCGAAAACCATAGGTAGGTTCACCCAACCTAATATAGGGTCCCACTTATATAGTCGTGGAAAGAATATAACACAACCCAACAATCTCCCACTTGTTGTTTTCTTTCCACAGGGGGCCACAGGAGAGCTTAGTCATTTTTCCAACCCTGACATGCCCATTGTTTCTCTACACCAAGAGAACTTCTCAGAGCTCACAGATTTTGTCAATGCATCTGCAGTATTCTTCAAAGTTTCCACCTTTACCAGCAACACCTTTTTGGCTTCTATCATATCCATCACAAAGTGATACTGAACATCAATGTGCTTTGTCTTTGAATGATAAGCAGGGTTCTTTGCCAAGAAAATTGCACTTTGGCTGTCACAGTCTATCCTTATAGCTCCCTGTACTAACCCCATACTTGAAC
>APFE031122642.1:12568-25962 GCA_000404065.3 Pinus taeda
GCCTTCGTAAAAAGACTTTTGAAACTATTGTGTACTTTGCACCTCAGTGCTGCAGTTCTATTTTGTTCTTTTGTAGCCATTTTTGGCATGACTCTTATGATTATTTTTGGATAATGAGAAGTAGTTTGGTTTCCTATCAAGTCTAAGTTTTTTGTAGGAGCCATAGCTCTCAGGGTTGGGCCCAACCTGAGAGCCTAGGGCCTCCTTTCTGTATTGTTACTTTTCCTTTACGTATCACTGTTTTCCTTTATGCATTTGAACATATTTCTGTTAAGTAGATTTCGTTATGTTGCTGGAATAGATCACTGTTTATGAATGACATTGGTTTAGGTGCTTTGGTAGGATAATAACAGCAAAACCTCCACGAAAAGGGACAACCACACTCCTGGTTTCACCTCATCCTTATCGGATTTGGGGCTGGAATTGAGGAAACAGTGCTGCCTCACAAAAACACTAGTTTGCTTGATTATGCAATATTTAGTGTGCTTGTTTTTATTAGCAGAGATTAGTCATGGGTTTGGACATCTGAAATGTTTCTTTGCATAGATGGTGTACAAGGTTTTCTTCCCAAATAAAGTTGTTGCTCATTTATGTTGTTGATGGTTAGACTAGACTAGTTCAGGATTTGATCATTTGCAGGCCTTTGTTGATTTGATCAAGGTACACCGTGTAGGGCATATTCTTCATCCTTTCATCCACCCAAAGTATCATCTGAGCCACCTGTTCTGTCTCTTAGCTAAGTTTCTCGTTCCCCATCTATCCTTTTTGTCCACAAAACCTTACCTCCTTACTCATCGTTGCCTTAGCCCTCTTCAAGCCAAGTCAGCCTTCTACACCTCTTCACCGATCTACCCACCAGTCCTTAGGCCATTTTTAGACCCCTATCCTACCTCCAGATCCATCCATGCACCTTCCCTCACTCATCCATCCCCTAGAAACCAATTCCCAAACATCCTGTAGAAATTCTAAAACATCCTATAGAAATTCTGAAACATCCTGTAGAACCCCTGCAGACTTCTTGTAGAAGCTCACAAGTGAGGTTTCCTGATAGCCAAACTTTGTGAGACTCTCCGGAAGAGTGTTAGGGACTCCTTAGACCCCCTCTGAACCTTTCCAACTTTTTCCAAGCATTCCTCTTCCTTGATCCACCCCTGCACAATAAAGCACAGTTCAAGCATATGCATGTGAAAATTGACAACTTAATCAAAAATACAAAAAGATGCTTTCTTAGGACCAAGGTAGTTTAAACACATGTCTTTTACCTTAATAGAAGTAATGGCATCTCTTTCATTAGTTTGCACTCTCATTTTTTCATCAGTAGGACTAGCTGGTTGAGTTAGGGTTTGCTAGGGTTTGCGCTTTCATTCAATTTTCGAGTCACTTTTCGCAAGTAGATTAGCTTCCTTTGAGTTAGATTTCATCCATCAATTAAAAGCTTCTTCTAAGAGCCCATAGACGTTTTCTAAAGCCCCTAGTGGACTTGTGCCAGCTGATCAAGTGACAGCTGCGGCAAGAGCTAGTACTTGTGCATACAGCACCGTCACTTCCAAATTTGTTACGAACAACCGGGTTGATAAAAGTAAAGAAGGGAGTCCCAGGAGTTGCAGCATTATTGCCGCAATACTGGAGCCCACCAGCCGGCTTTGGGGCATGAACCCAACCCTAACACACCCAATCAACACCACCGAAGAATGCGATGGGAGGTTACTTAAGGGTGCCGACAAGGGTCGAACCTGCCCGAGCCACGTGGCCGGCCCCCAAGCGGGTAGCCACATGTAATACAACAAGCATACCATTAATGCAATGTACCATAACCATGTACAAACAAACATGCTATGCACCCAACCAACAAGTTAATGCGCCACGACACAATACACCCATTTTTAACATTAGAACGAAAAATGCAATAAAAATAGGGAGGGGCAGGATTTGATCCCCCGACCCCTCCTCAACCATTTTCCCTATTTACAAATATACCAAACCATTTCATTAGGTAATCTACCCGAAAAATTTTATAAGAACCAAAATTCCTTAGTGCACGAAGGCAGATGGAGGAACCAAGAGCAGGCACAGAAAACAAGGTGGAGTCATTTTTTTAATTAATTTTTATGCAGGGCGAACTATCACTAAGCAAAATTTCCAGGAGGGTGAAATTTCGTAGTGTCCAAATTGGAAAAAATTTATGTTGATCTTACACCTCTCGACAACACGAACCTGATGGCGTAGTCAGATTCTGATCTGAGCAGTCGATTTGCAGAGGCCCTGGAAGAGGGAATCTTTGAGGAATCTAGGGGGAATCTAAAGGATTCCTTAAGCCCAAGATTTCCACTTGCTCAGAATTCAGAAATTTGACAGTCAATTTTGCACTATTCGACGCCACAAATATGATGGTGCATTCAGATTTTCCATTTTCTCATTTCATTTTTCATCCACTTTTCAAAGTGGAGTGGAGGTGTCAACATTCATGTGCGAGCAGCCATTGCCATACGATTCGATGTCGTGAGATTGATGGTACGAACAGCTTCAACAGTTTGACATCCGCTTCTTCAAATGGCCCTTGGTTGTGAGGTATATGCAGTGTGTTCATGTACTTATTTTGCTATGCATTGTGCTGCACAGATCCATGTTTGATGCTTGATGTGGGATCTTGTTTCTTACTCATTTTCATGATTCTTGCTTGATGTGTTGCAGAATCATCTGTGTGATGTACTTGTTGTCATGATTCATCATGTTATGTTTTGAGATCCCTTTGTTGTATGTTGATGGGATTCTCATGTTTTTGTCATACATGTTTACATTGAGATCCCTTTTATGGCATGTTGGCGGGATGCTCATCATGCATGAGTTTGTGTCATACTGATAGGAGTCCTTTTTTTACTGAGAGTTCCTGTAGCGGAACATCTCTTGGAGCCACTCCTGCGTGAAGGCATTTTCCTTGTATGATAGTGACATCACCTCTTATGTACATCATCACTATTGATAGCACTTAATGCAGCGACCTACACCATCTTGATACCTGGGCCCGGAGACATAGTCCCTCCTGGATGAACTCTGTTATCAACGACTTATGTTTGTTTATGATTGTCATGTTCCTCTTCTTTACAGCATGCAAATGTATTCATTTATGTTCTTTAAAAAAAAGATACAATTTAACACATCACGAAAGTAAAAGGTCTTGGAAGGGTCCTTTGTCACACCCAGACCTGGATCATACACAGAGACAAATCAGATTTATCAAGTGTACATTCCTTCACTCACGATGATTGTTGTGAGGAGAGATGTCAAATTTGATGAGGAGAAGGCCATGAGAAACACTCTATTGTGAGAGCTAACCATTCCACCAGAGGAGGAGTTTCTGGCTCCAAAGGAGGAGCCCCAATCGGATCCACAAGATGTTGTGGAGTAGCCACATGTGGAGGAGTAGAGAGGAGGTAGAGTGGAGGAACCCAATCACACAAAGTATTATAGAGAAGGGAGGAAGAGAAACAAGGAGCTAGACATATTGGTGCAATATGCTCAGGAGCATGTTGCAGCTCCTAGCTCCTTGCACAAATAAAGGAAATCACTAGACATATATACCGGATATATGGAACTCATTATAGAACTGATTGATTATGAGCCTTATTTATTTGATGAAGTGGTTTCCTAATAGGTATGGGTAGATGCCATGGTTGAGGAGTATGACTCCATAATGAAGAATTATGCTTGGGAGGTTGTGCTTAGACCTGAGGGAAAATCTATTATTGGCTCCAGGTGGGGGTATAAGGTGAAACATGCAGCAGGTGGTAGTGTTGTGAAGTACAAGGCCATATTTGTGGCCAAATGCTTCTCACAAGTAGAGGGAGTTGATTATCAGGAGACATTTTTCCTTATGGAAGATATTCTTCTATCAGGACCATACTAGCATTGCTAGCACAAATGGGGCGGAACGTCCACCAAATGAATGTTAAGGCTGCCTTCCTCAATGGAGTGGTTGAGGAAGAGATGTACATTGAGCAGCCAGAGGGATTTGATACATCTAATAGGGAGACACATGTGTATATACTCAGGGGAGCCCTTTATGGTCTCAAGTAGGCACCTCGTGCTTGGTACACTCACAAAGATTCCTATCTCAATGGATTTGGATTCACTAAGAGTGAACCAGATGCCAATCTCTACTACATTTTGGCAGATGGAAGTTTGCTCATATTAGTCTTGCTTGTAGATTATTTGATACTGACAAGAGATGAGGGGTTGATTGATTCTTGTAAGAGGGTTGAAGATGAAGGATATGGGTTTGATGGACTACTTCCTTGGTTTGGAGGTGTGCAGGGAGATGGAGAGCTATTTGTTGAACATGAAAAGTACACCTCTGAGATCTTTTAGATATTCCATATGTAGGATTGTAAGCCCATAGACACTCCTCTAGCTATAAACTAGAGGAAAGAGGATGTTTCTACATGAGAGGCAGTAGATGAAACTATCTACAGGAAATTGGTGGGGTCCTTGATCTACTTGGTGAATGCAAGGCCTGATATTTATTTTGCAGTTATTCATCTTAGTCAATTTATGGTGGAGCCTACCAAGCTTCAATGGAAAGCAACAAAACATGTTCTCAAATACATCAGAGACACATTAGATTTTGGTTTATGGTACAGGAAAATAGATGGAGTGAAGCTCTAAGGATTCATAGATGCAGATTGGACAGGGAGTCCATCATACATAAAGAGCATATCTGGGGTTATCTTCAGTGTTGGGTCAACAATAGTTTCTTGGTACAGTAAGAAACAAATATGTGTAGCACTCAGCTCAGTAGAGGTTAAGTATATGGTTTCTAGTCAAGCAACATGCGAGGTTATTTGGATGAGGAAGATGCTGGCTAGTATCTTCAGTCAAGGAATGGAGCCTACATTGATCCAATCAAGGGATGGAACCTACATTTATCCACTGTGACAATCATATTTGTATCAAACTCTTTGGAAATCCAATGTTTCATGATTGTTCCAAGCATATAGACATCAGATACCATCACCTAAGAGATTGTATGAATGGGAGGATTGTCATTTTACAATACATTCCTACATTGGATTAGGATGCGGACATTTTGACAAAGGCTTTGTCAAGAGGCAAATTTTGAGCTCTTGATCACTCTTCCCCATTGAAAACTTTTGGTCCCTAAAAGTTCAGTTTCAATTGTTCAACATTTTAAGTTACAGTTCCTTCACTTTTCCAAACTCAATCCAATCGATGATTGTAGTGCCTTGAATTGTACTTGTCTTGGCTCTTTCTCAGGCTGAACTTGAAATATAACCTGGCCAAAGAATTCAAGTTCAATGTTCTTCTTGTCTTTTCCATTTCGTTATGACCATCCATGGCAACATCCTTCCCAACAATAATTCCCATGGCGATCTTCTGCAAAATACTTATCAAGGATAAGATCCCAAAAATACTTTGAAAAATGAACCAAACAAGTTTCACATAGTGAATACTTGTATAACTGAGTGCTTAACACATTTGTAATATATTGAATGTGCTGCAACTACTCATACAACAATTTTAAAATGCTTTCTTAAACTACAAGTAGAAATGCATTTTACAAGATGGAATAAACTTGATTCTCAAATTTTCCATTCAAATTGACTATCAACAAGCCAAACTAGCATAACAATGCCAAAGAAAACATTGTTGCATATAAATTATTTGTTTATGAACATTACTTTTACAAATTTCCCAACTGTGGGGATATGCAACTAGTGCAAAACAAAGATTTAAAAACTTCAGCTGGAAAAATAGTCCGCCCATTTCTTGCCCAACCAGGTAAATGAACCCTCTATTTGAATTTTTTCTCCTTCTGGAGCTGCTTCAGGGATGGTCACATCTTGCGCCATTTTTTCTTTTGTCGCTTCCTCTTTTGGTGCTTACATAATTTGCTTGCCCTTGTCAGGATGAAGTTATGGAAACAATTTCCAACACTTCTTGACCCAATGGCCACTAATATTGCAATGAGTGCAAAAGTTCTTTTGAGCTTCTCTTGGCTCACATGTCTTTAACCTTGGATGAGATTTTCTCTTTTCGGTCTCAATTCCATTAAACATATACATCTTCTTGATGATTGCTTTCATTTTATAGCACTTATCTACACAATGGTTAGATGAAAGGCAAAAGGTGCATGGAAACACATTCCTCAACATGTTATTCCAATCAGCATGTTGTTTTCCATTATGAAAAGCATTTTAAGTAACATGATGATTATACCTCTTTTGGTTGTCCTTTAGCTTATGCTTCTTGCGTGAGGAACTTGCATGGAAAGAAGAACTTGATTTCATTTCTTCTTCAACTTGTTCATCTCTCTTTGGAGATTTTTTGCACTTCAAGTCCTCCTTATACTTGAGGAACCAAGGGGGTACCAATTCTGGATGAAAATCCCAACATCTCTCCTCCTCATGTCATCTTTTATGGCAAAAGGAACACGATACCCATGATTTGTCGCTAGAATACCATTCTTATTTTGTAACATAGCCTTCATATTTAGGTCTCTCCTTTGCCTCAATTGGATTTTTAGTCCCTTTATGGTTCACTCCAAGGCCTCCTCCCTTGTAACCCATCTTGGTCAAGAGCTTGGATCCAATTCCTTTACTATGTTTTTCAAATCTTGCAAGTGAATTCACATCAACACTTTCATGTAAAGAAGAAGCATGTAAATGCTTACCATTTTCCTCATCTTTTGATTGAGATACAAAGATGTTTTCAAACTCTCTTTTGATTCTAGATGTGTCCTCTTTGACTCTTTGGCTCTCTTCTTTCAGCTCCTTGAATTTGGGTGCTGATAAAACCTCATCCTCCACATCATGGACAAAAGGTACAAACTTGTCCATCTTCATTCTTTGAGGAACTTTCTACACTAGCATCTTGCATAAGAATTGTAGAAAAACATGAATATTATGCAGAAGATGGTGGTTTATCACCATTATTGTTACCTCCTTCCCTTAGAGAACATTCTTCTCTTGGAGGTATAGAGTTTTAACCTTGCAATTTGGTATTCCGCTCTTCATAAAGGACTTTCACCATTTCTGCCATGTCTAAGAAATCCTTTCTAAAATCCTTCACATCCTCTAACATTCTTGTAGGCTCTCCTCATTGGTACATGCTTTTCTTGAAGCTTATACTCCAACTTGAGGTAGAACTGGTGGTAGAGATTGTAACAATATTGCTCTCCTTTCCAAAAGCTTCTCCTCGCTTGAGCTTCAAAACACATTCATTTGCAAACAACAGTCAATTCCTCCTTGCACAAAGCAAACTGGTGCTCTAATACCAACTTGATCTGAATGCGGAATATTAATTTTCTATGCTAAGATCCTCATCAGAATACAAAAATTTTCTTAAGGTCTCTACTCCAAAATAGCAAGTAAAAACATGAGTTTTTATATGTGTTTTCTTATGTTAATTTCATGAAAAACTTTAAACATAAAATCAAAACATTGAATGGAAGCATGCATCAATCAGTAATACACTAGCCATTGTTAAAGGAGTTCACCCCTCCTAGGCTACATCTCCTTGGATTAGCTCTAATGACATGACCCCTTTTCATTATGCTCAATGCTTAGAAAAAGAAGAGTACATAAAGTGTTGAGAAATGGAATGGTTAGTTTCTCCTTCAAAGAAACAAACTTCTGCAAGAGTTATCACTCTAAATACATGTTAACCTACAGTCAAACATGTAAACTTTCAGAAAACAAAGGAATCTTGTACCAAGGCCCCATACTCCAACTTCAAAGAGCATCAACAGTACCACAATCCACTTGAAATACATAAACAAGTCTCTCCTCCAACACACATAGAGAGAAGAGGATTAAAAGATACAACATTGATGTAATAATTGTTGTAGTAAGCACATGGAGGCTGGAAAACCCCTGCAAGGTCATCTCCGTCTTCAAACTCCTCCATAAATTGATTCAACGCTTTAGTTGACCATGGCACCCATAGACTTCAACATGAAAAAATCATATGTAGAAGTTCTCCTTTGATTCTGAAACATGTTCCAATGAGTCTAGCATGTCCAAAAATGGCTATGTAGCCTCTTTTTACACCCAATTAGGTCGAAAACTGGAGAATTTATGATCTCTCCTAGTTTCTCCACTATTCACTCTACAAATTGCACAAAATCCAACATTATCCTACAAATTCACCCCATTTTCCACTAATGGGCCACCAAATCTGCCGAAATTCAGGCGGATTTGTTGGACGGTTAATTTTGTCACCAAGTCCTAAAAACCAAAATAATAGTCATATGGGGGGGGGCTATGCGCCCAGGAGCTAGCCCCCAGCGCTGACCCCCTCCCTCTGATGGTCACATTAAATGTTGGCAGTTAGATGTGGCCACATTCACATGGGTAGTCAATAAACCGCATGGGCTGGCCCCACTATCTAAACTACGCACACATGTCTATTTAAATATAAACAAAAACGTATATAGTTAAGAAACGTCCATATGGTGTAATGTTGAAGCCTTTGCGTTAGTGTTTGGGAGGTCACGAGTTCGACCCCTACTGCCTCCACCTGATCTGTGATAACAAATTTTACCATGCCATGAGGAGGAAATGTGGTGGCCTTAGGCTTAGCCACATGTCACCTCCTCATTGGCCTCAAACAAAACACGTGGACCAATAGAGTGATGCCACCGAGCCTAAAGAATATTCCAAAAGAATATGCCAGAGGAATATACCATAGGAATATATAAAAAATATTCCTTTTGATGACTGGGCTATATGGATGCCTAATCAACATCCTTGTCAGCACCCGCAAAAAAATTCCCAGTTTGGGTAAACGATCAACACATGGTATCTTGAGCATATGATATCGGTTTTTCGTGAAATGAGTTGTGCTAGAATTAGGACGATGAGATCTACGGGGTCGTTTAGGTTCCACACCATTATGACATTTAATTTTTGGAAAATTTTGAGCTCTTGTTTAGCTATGTACCAAGGAGGGTATTAGAAGGGAATTTACTGCACCTCACAACCCACAACAAAATTGGGTGGAAGAGAGGAAAAATAGAAGCATTGTAGGGGTTGTAAAAGAAAATGTTGCATGATCAGGGACTGGTACTATACCCGTGGGAAGAAGTATGCAATACAATTGTTTATTTGCAGAACAGGAGCCCTCACAAGATTCTTGGAATGATCACATCTAAAGAGTCTTTCTTTGGGAGGAAGCCAAATGTATCCCACTTTCACATTTTTGGATCCATGATCTATTGCCATGTATCCAAAGATAACAGGAAAAAGTTGGAGTTTACTACAGAGGGGGATATTTGTAGGATACACAAATACAACTCAGATTTACCAAGTTTACATTCCTTCACTCTTAATGAATGTCGTGAGGAGAGATGTCAAATTTGATGAGGAGAAGGCCATGAGAAGAACTCTGGAGTGAGATGTCAAATTTGATGAGGAGAAGGCCATGAGAAGAACTCTGGAGTGAGAGATAACCATTCCACCAGAGGAGGAGCTTCTAGTTCCAAAAGAGGAGCCCCAATCAGATCCATAAGATGTTGTTGAGTAGCCACATGTGGAGGAGTAGAGAGGAGGTAGAGTGGAGGCACCCACTCACACAAAGTCTTCTAGAGAAGGGAGGAAGAGAAACAAGGAGCTAGACATATTGGTTCAATACACTCAGGAGCATGTTGTAGCTCCTAGCTCCTTGCATAGATAAAGGAAATCACCAGACATATATACCAGATATATGGAACTCATTACAGAACTGATTGATTATGAGCCTTATTTATTTGATGAAGTGGTTTCCTAGTAGGTATGTGTAGATTCCATGGTTGAGGAGTATGAATCCATAATGAAGAATGATGCTTGGGAGGTTGTGCCTAGACTTGAGGTAAAATCTGTTATTGGCTCCAGGTGGGTGTATAAGGTGAAACATGTAGCAGGTGGTCGTATTGTGAAGTACAAGGCCATATTTGTGGCCAAATGCTTCTCACAGGTAGAGGGAGTTGATTATGAGGACATTTGCCCTTATGGAATATATTCTTATATCAGGACCATACTAGCATTGGTAGCACAAATGGGCAGAATATCCACCAAATGGATGTTAAGACTGCCTTCCTCAATGGAGTGGTTGAGGAAGAGATCTACATTGAGCAGCTAAAGGGATTTGATACATTTGACAAGGAGACACATGTGTATAGACTCAGGAGATCCCTTTATGGTCTCAATCAGGCATCTCATGCTTGGTACACTCACATAGATTCCTATCTATGTGGATTTGGATTCACTAAGAGTGAACCAAACGCCAGTCTCTACTACATTTTGGTAGATGGAAGTCTACTCATCTTAGTCTTGCTTGTAGATGATTTGATACTGACAGGAGATGAGGGGTTGATTTATTCTTGCAAGAGAGTTCAAGATGAAGGATATGGGTTTGATGGACTACTTCCTTAGTTTGGAGGTGTGCAGGGAGATGGAGAGCTAATTTTTGGACAGGAAAAGTACACCTCTGAGATCTTTTAGATATTCCATATGTAGGATTGTAAGCCCATGGACACTCCTCTAGCTATAAACTAGAGGAAAGAGGATGTTTCTACAGGAGAGGCAATAGATGAAACTATCTACAGGCAAGTCCTGATATTTATTTTGCAGTTATTCAGCTTAGTCAACTTATGGTGGAGCGTACCAAGCTTCACTGGAAAGCAACAAAACATGTTCTCAAATACAACAGGGACACATTAGATTTTGGTTTATGGTACATGAAAACAGATGGAGTGAAGCTCCAAGGATTCATAGATTCAGATTGGGCATGGAGTCCATCATACATAAAGAGCACATCGGGGGCTATCATTAGTGTTGGGTCAACAACAGTTTCTTGGTACAACAAGAAACAAATATGTGTAGCACTCAACTCAGTAGAGGTCGAGTATATGGTTGCTAGTCAAGAAACATGCGAGGCTATTTGGATGAGGAAGATCTTGGCTGGTATCTTCAGTTAAGGGATGGAGCCTAAATCGATCCAGTCAAGGGGTGGAGCCTACATTGGTACACCGTGACAATCAAATTTGTATCAAAATCTTTGGAAATCCAATGTTTCATGATAGGTCTAAGCATATAGACATCAAGTATCATCACCTAAGAGATTGTGTGCATGCGAGGATCGTCATGTTAAAACACATACCTACATTGGAGCAATATGCATACATTTTGACAAAGGCTTTGTTGAGAGGCAAGTTCGAGTTTCATAGGAGTAGCATTAGGGTGGTAAAGAACCCTTTTCTTGCTAAGAGGGGGTGTTAAACTGTAGCAAGAAAAGGCTTCATTTGACTTATGCCTTAGTAAAATGGAGAAATTTGAAATTCCACATCAACAGGATGACTTGAGTTGCAGTTGGTAGGAGTGACATGGACTTGTCACTTAGTTAAATCAACAAATTCGAATTTGTGGGCTACAAATAGAGTTGTGCATGAGTTGGTTATTAAGATATGGCAATCTAGTGGAGTTATTGTTAGTTAAACTCAATTATATGAGCTATGGTCATTAATAGAGCCAGTAGGAGTTCAATTGAGTAGTAATAATTGTTGTTAACTCATTGATCTCTCAGCTAATTAATCAATTAACTAAAAATAACATTAGTCATGCATGGATCATGCATGGAATTCGAATTGCCTAGTTGAGGTGGAGGAAAAGGCACATTGTAATTGTCAATTGTATACTAGTTGAGTGTAGAGGTTTTGAGTTAGAGCATGTGATCAATTCCTTTAGGATTTGCTCAAGGAAATAGGGAATTGTCCTATCTTTTAGGAGTTAATTTCCTTAAGGATTGTGCAAGGAAATAAAAGGAAGGTTGAGGCCTATTTTGGTTAAGTGTTGGTCAAAGCAAATCAGAGAGCAGGAGATCAATATTGCAGTGCAATTGTAACTTCAATGATTGAAGCAATCATTGTAATAGATCCATATTCTCATATGATTTAATACAAAACAAAGGAGAGGTTTTTTGCAATTGAGTTCCCTAGTAAGAATATTATGTTCATTGTGATTGAATGATTGCATGTGTTTCTATTGTATGTTTTCCTTCTCGCAGATTGAGTACAATATTTTTTTTGTCTATTGTTTTCAGTATGAATTCATCAGCAGCTACAAATTCTAAGTTATTTCTATAGGTTAATTGATAGTAGTTAAGTTAGAAATATGAAAAACACATTAAAAAAAATAAGAAAAATGAGCCAAAATTTAAAAACAATAAAATCCAAAATGAAAATCAAACTAAAAAAATATGTTTAATAAAATTTTAAAATAATATATTAAAATAATTAAATGTTGGTCTTATATTTTGATATTTAAATTGAGATTAAAAAAAATATTATAATAAATTTGAGATTTTTTTTTTTTTTTTGTAAATTTGAGTTGGAGAAAATTGAAATGGTAGTTGACATTGAGTTAGAAAAGGGAAAATTGAAAAACAAACCAATTATAAATCAAAATAAATAAAACTTAATATTGTAAAAGAAAAAAGAAAAAAAAATGTCAAAGATAAACTAAATCAAAATAATCTATATTTCATTTATAGGGGATATAATACTAGTGCAACCATATAAATTAAATGTATATTCTAACTAATAGATGAAATAGAAATAGTTTTTTGGTTGGAATCTAGCAATACAATTTCTAGCCAAATTGTGATTCTTTGTTGTTTAAAATAGATTTTTGAATGCATAAATGGACTCAACAACTTGAAAAACCACTGAAGCACACTATCTTTGCAAATAAAACAACTTATACTTATGATTTTTTAAAATATGTATTGGATTTTTAACGAAAAACACCAGAAAACATGTCCTAACATTTCATCTATTAGTTAGACTATGCATAATTTAAATTGTTGGTATGTTGATAGCATCAATCCATAATAAACATCAAAACACTTCAAAAAAAAATCATAAGAATGAACTAAATTATAACTTTATTTAAAATAATAATAATTATTACTAATGATAAAAGAATTAATATAACTAATCAATGTCGATAGCTTCAATCCATAATAAACATTAAAACACTTAAAAAAATGATCAGAAATAATTAATTAAACAAAGTCTTTCAATAGAAATCAGATAAGAGAAAAATTTTGGCCGACGCGTTTCAAACCAACAAGTGCACTTCATCATCAGGACCAGAATTAATTAAATTACAGCTTTATTTAAAATAATATTATTATTACTAATGATAAAAAGAATTAATATAACCTATATACATTTTAAAAAACATTACAAGATTTCAAACTATGGAAATTCATCTCCACTTTATCATTGAGATTATGAATTTACAAATAGGTTTTTTACAATTCTATGGACAAGTATCATGGCTTGTCAATACCACATGTCGAAAAAACCATAGCTCATGTCATATAACACTTGTTTGTAT
>APFE031122642.1:26608-38542 GCA_000404065.3 Pinus taeda
TTTTATATAAAAATATGTTTTCCAAAAAGATTTGAAATGAATGTATATTAATTTATATTCAGTTTCCGAAGTTGTTGCCTTTATAAAAGGAGTAGGTGAACCGACGTGGCCGTTGTGTTGTTGGGGTCACGGGGTGGCCTCGAGCCAATGGAGGCTTAGCTAAGTATGGCGGGACGTTTCGCAGATTCCATTCCCGCCGTTGAGATGCATGCTTGCACCGCCCATGATTATAACGAAAATAGAAAATTAAACGGAAGTTGTTATGTTATGGGCTTTGCAGTACAATAACGTGAAGGTGACTCAACTTTAGGAAGAGATTTCCATATCATTCTAAGACTAAGGTTTAAGTGATGGCCACTTGGCTCTACTGCCAACCGCTTGCCTTAAAAAATGTTAGCTTAACATGGACCGAATTCTCTTCATTAAAAAATCTACTCTGAATGTTAAAATATTGTCCACCTCATCTTCCACTGCTTGGGATACCACCTATGGCCATCTCATCAATCTCATCCACCCCTCATTAGAAAATTAAAATGCCACATAGACCAAGTCATGTTTTGCACGTGGTGTACAACAAAATTAAAATTATTAGGCCCAAACACCATATGCCATAGATGACAAGGCGTTCACCGGTGGCATTGAACGTGGAAAGATATGGTGAGCATAGATATATATATATGAAGGCTAGAGATATTTCACTTGCACTCATTACCATAGAATTGTTTCACTTCTGAAATTATCTTTACCAAAAAACAAATTTTAGTAGATTCATGTTAAATTTATTTACTTTTGTAATTATTTGAAATTTAACAATAAATGCCATAGTTGGTTCATGTATCTTTAAAAACGCCTTCTTTCTTGGAGAGAAATTTAGCATGCCTTATGCCTAAGGTTAACACAAGATTACGATTCAAGATAACAATTCCTGGATGGGTTTGTCTTGAAGCTTGAACCATACTCCAGGGAACATTCGAGATATGGGGAGAGAAGGCAGTGGGCAAGGGGGGTGAATTGGACTCTTTAAATGCCCCATGTGCTGGTGTGTCAAAAGGATTAGGTAAAGATAGCTTATAGTCATTGATTAACATTGTTGGTTCAAGTGATAGCCACCTTGATCAATTACCCACCACCTCGCATTAAATTTGCCATGAGTCCACCTCTCGATTTGGAGGTTACCATTGAAGGAGTTGCACACTTCAAGGTTGGCTCTGCTTGTTATAGAGATCAAATAATAATGTTTCTCCCTTTAGTGCATTTTTTCGTCGTTTGTTAGGAAATAGGCAGAAGTTTGGTAATTTTCAAGATTTTCAAGGTTTTCCCTATCCTCTCAAGCAAAGAAATCAAACGGACCATGCCCTCCTAGCATGGTTTCTTCCTTTTTCTCTCTAGAAACTCATCAAGTAACCTCTCTTCTCTTGCATGCATTCACGCTAGAAGGAGTTTATCTTAGTGGAATCTTGGTGCTAGACACATTGGATGCTTCCATGGTTCTTCCTCACTTTGCTCCTGCAAGCACTCATGTTGCAAGGTGCCTTAGTTGATTTCTCACTCCAAACAGTTAGGTAGTATTTGTTGCTTTCCTTCCTCATAGCTCGTCACTGTAAGTCTCAAGTATCTTTGATCTCCTCTTGCTAATTTGTTCCTTTCTTTGGCCAAAAATTATTTAAGCTTGTCATGTCTTAGATTTCCCCCCACCCTACCTATGCTCCTCTGTTTTTTAGCTCTTTTATGTGGTATGCATCAAGATTCTCTTGCTTCCTTTCTTCTTCCCTACCATTTCTACCTTCCCCACTCTCCCATCCAACTTATCTCTCTTTATTTTTTACCTAATATTTATCCTTATTTAATTCTTATGCCCCACCAAAGAGCTCGCTCGAGGGGGGGCACAATGGGGTGAAATAGCCTCAACAATGCTCAAGTTCAAGCTACAACACATGCTTTAGGTGATAGATACCAAGCACACACTCTTCTGGTGGTGCAAAATGAAATTGAGGATAATGAACAAGAAGTTGTTGAGGAACAAGAAGATGTCTTAGATGAAGAAGTTAGGGAATTAAACTCTAATTAGCTTCTCGACATGGGCACAGATAGAGGTTGTTGCAATCAATATCACTATCATGTCCCTAAAGTGCTCCTCGAGTTAAGGCGCATTAAGGCCCTCTAAGCATGCAACACCGACGAGGTTCCTCACAATGGTGTTGACCAACTTATGATTACTTGACTCCCGAACTATGCCTCTAGCACTTATACTTCTTATTCACATGTAAGATATATTATGTGTGCATAACCTAATATTCAATCTTTACATGAGTATAATGCTCAACTAGAATTTTACGTCCACCATATAGTCCACAATCATAACATCATCACATATGTAACATGCTACAATATTTCATCATGTAGAGACATTATTTCATCACATAAATACAACATAGAAATTTTTCATAATAGAACACCAAATTTATGCAATGGGACCCTCAATCCTCTCTTCAAATTATCATTGTAAATATCTTCATATTACAATGTCACAACTTATATAATTCATGGCCCTCACCCCTTCTCAAATTACAATGGAGATAACCCTTGGTTTCTCAAGCCAAGTCCAAAAAAACCTTACAAAATCACTCCTACACATCTCAAGACTCTCTTGCACAATTTAGGCATGTTCGATTGTCCTCAGTTTAGTTTTTTCTTGAACTCGTACTATTGTTCAGCTAGAATGACTCCACTCTACTACAAGGGTAGAGTGAATCGCCAGGCGTCCTTGCCTTCATTCAGCTCAGCTCCAAATACTATGTTCTTGCACCAAATTTGTTCAGTCTTATTTGTGTGAACTCATACAAAGTCCTCCACTTTTTCATTCGACCTCCATCTTGCCTTCGTACCACTTGTTTTGTTTGTAACTTATGAATTTCTATTGTGCACTTGGGTGGGCATTCAAGAGAAACCTCAAATTTAGGTGGGCCTACTCGTTCTGTCTCATGTGCGGGGCTTGTGTGATCTCAATCCAACTCATTCCATGCTTAGGCATGTTTGTTCCAGGTAAGTGTGTTCCATCTCAGGTGCATATGGGAAAGCTGGTTCATGTTGAGCATACTCATTCCACCTCGACCGCATTTGGGCGAGCATGTTTTTTTCATCCTAAGCGCCTTGGGACCATTTTGGGTTCATATGTTCTAACTCAGGGGCCACTACACAAGTGCCTTCCAGGTCAGCTCAAGCGCCTTTCATTCCACTTCGAGCATTTTGGGTTGTTTCAGGCGGGCTCATACTAACTCTCAGGTGCTTTGTCTCGAGTGTAATTGTGCTAACTCGAGAACCTCGTATGGGTGCTCTACATATGATTTACAAATTGCCCCTTTTAAAGTATTGGCGTAGGCTTGTCTAGGAAGTAGTGAGACATAGAGATAGTGCAGAGGTTGCTCGAGCTTGACCCAAGCATTGTAATCTTCTCATATTTTCTGAATAATGCAATATATTGATAGCAGGGGTATTTAGTTGTGGCTTTCCCCAGGAAATCATTGTGTAATGTGTTGATTGAATTCTTTCTCTTATATGCTTTGTGATTTCACGATCGTTTAATTGCTTATGTTGATGAGTAGAGTATGTTCAAGTCTATTGTTTTAGTAAATTACAATTAGCAGTATGAATCTACAAGGAATTTCTACATGGTATCAAAGCAGAAATCACTCTAGAAGAGGAGAATACGGGTCTGTCTTTTGCAGGTGAAATTGAATTTACAGTATCATTCTTCAGAGCCAATAGGATGTCGTTATACGGATTGAGACTCGAATATTCCCTTGAGGATAGTTCAAACTATCGGTTGGAATGACAAGATGGAGGCAGTGTTGGAAGATAATGGGTTGAAGGAATTCATAAACAAAGATATTCCTAAGCCTCCAGCAATTGATGCTCAAGATCTGGCAGAGTGGAGGAAATGTGTTGCAAAGGTGAGAAGGATTGTACTAGAAGGAGTTAGAGATCATATTGTCTCGAACCTCCACAGGAAGGAGACTCCATATGCACTGTGGAAAGCCTTGACAGACCTGTTTCAGAACAACAATGACCATAGGAAGCTAGCATTGAAGGACAAGCTCAGGAAAATCAAGATGGAGAAGGGCGACACAATACCAAAGTAGTTGACCAAGTTCAACCAATGTCATGATGAGCTTGGAAGTGTTGGTGTTAGAATTTTTGAAGATGATCTGGTCAACCTAGCACTTCTAGGCCTTCCCAAGAGCTGGCACAACTACCAGGATTCGGTAAATGAGAGGGAGAAGCTACAAGAGTGAGAGTGTTTTTGGTCCGACTTGGTGCAAGAAGAGATTCGGCAGAACACCAAAGATGGATCCTCATCCAAGCATGATGATGAGGAGAATTGTGCCTTGGCTAGAAAGGAAAAGAAAGGGAAAGGGAAGTCATCCCATTCCAAATAAGATTCTAGTCAGGAAGGAAAGAAGAAGGACTTGCCGAAGATTAATTTTTTTCACTGTCACCAGATGGGACACTATGCCATGAAGTGTCCACACAAGAAGGTTGGCAAGAATCCCTCAGGAGGAGCAACAGGTGAAAATCTTGCTTCAAAATTCGAGTTGGATTTCACCCTCATTGCCTGCATGGTGACATTGGTGATGGGTAGTGTGTGGTATCTAGATTGTGGAGCCTCATTCCATATGACCGACAATAAAGAATTCTTCAATGACTTGGAGGATAAGAAAATCTAGATGCACATCAAAATGGGAGATGATGGAAGGTATAGTGCAACTGGAATTGGTATTGTTACTTTTCAGAGGGAGTTTAACTCGCCTCTCACATTAAAAGATGTCATGTATGTTTCGGGTCTGAAGAAGAATTTGGTTTCAATTGCTATGTTGGAGGACCGTGGCGATGATGCGATATTTAGCAAAGGAAAGCCTTTCCTTCATTACACAGCCTCAAGACAAGTGAAGTGAATCAAGGTTCGGGTGAAGAACCTCTACAAATTGGATGTAGAAGACTATGTTGCTTTGAGCACAAAAGCAAAGAAAGTGTAGAGCCGAGACATCGATGAATTGTGGCATAGAAGATTGGGCCACTTGCACCACGAAGCTTTGAAGATCATGCAACACATTTCTACAGGACTTCCCAAGAGTGCACTAGAGCAAAGAGATGCATGCAAAGGGTGTACAATGGAGAAGTACATCAAAGCCACCTTTCATGATAAGGATAGTCGAGTGCAAGCAATCCTTGAAAGAGTTCACTTAGGTGTGTGTGGACCATTCTCAATAGCCTCCATGACCAAGCACAAGTATTATGTAATATTTGTAGATGATTTCTCATGTAAGTGCTGAATTTTCTTCATGTAGAAGAAAGATCAGACGTTCTCTAAATTTTCTGAATTTAAAGCACTTATTGAGAAAGACACTAGAAGGAAAGTGAAGGCTCTCAGAAGTGATAACAGTGGAGAATATGTGTTGAATGAATTCAAGAAATTATGTGCATCAGAAGGCATTTGACAGGAGTTAATAGCACCCCATAAACCACAACAGAATGGGGTTGTTGAAAGGAAGAACAAAAGTATTGTGGGAGCTGCATGGGAAATGTTACATGATCAGGGCCTACTATTGCACTTGTGGGTTGAAACATGCAATGCAACTATATATGTGCAGAAAAAAAAGTCCTCATCGGATTCTTGGGATGAGTACACCGGAAGAAGCTTTTCAGGTAAGAAACTAGATGCGACACACTTTAGGATCTTTGGTTCATTAGTTTATTTTCATGTTACCAAGGATGCAAGGAAAAAGCTAGAGCTAACAACTGAGTTGGGCATATTTGTGGGGTACACTGATACACCTCACAACTATCGAGTGTACCTTCCATCTCACAGGATGACAATGGTTTGTGGAGATGTCAAGTTCGATGAAGAGAAGGCCGTGAGATGTTCCCTTGAGAGGGAGCTCCAGTTGCATGCAGATGAGGAGCTTTTAGCTCTAAAGGAAGAATCTCAAGGTGATGTGGAGCAGCCACATGTAGAGGAGCAGAGAGTGGAAGAACCCTCTCATGCAGAGACTTCAAGAGATGGAAGGAAGCGCACCAAAGAGGCAGAAAAATTGATGCATGATGCTAGAGAGAATGTGGGAGCACCCACATCACAACACATGTAGAGGAGGCCATCAGAGTGGTACAATGCTACATGCCTCTGATAAGCGAGAGTGTAGAGATTAAGCCATCCTCATTCGAGGAAGCAGTGCATAAACCAATATGGGTTGATGCCATGGTAGAGGAGTATGAATCCATTATCAGAAACATTGTTTGGGAAGTGGTCCTAAGACCAGCAGACAAGTCAATGGTGACTTCCACATAACTTTACAAGGTAAAGAAAGAAACAGATGGGAGTGTGGAGAAACACAAGGCCAGATTTGTGGCCAGAGGGTTCTCTCAGGTGGAGGGAATTGATTATGAGGAAAACTTTTCTCCAGTAGCAAGGTACTCTTCAATCAGATCTATTCTAACACTTTCAAAACATATGGCATGGAAGATACATCAGATGGATGTGAAGACAACATTTCTCAACGAAGTGATTGAGGAAGAGGTGTACATTGAGCAATACGAAGGATTTGATACCTTCAACAGAGAGTCACATGTGTGCAGACTCAAGTGAGTGATGTATGTATTAAAACAAGCACCCCGTGCTTGGTACACGAGAACTAAAAATTGTTTCACCAAATTGGGCTTCACCAAAAGTGAAGTAGATGCAAACCTTTACCATATTGTGGTTGAACATAAATTGTTGATTATAGTATTGTACGTCGATGATTTAATTCTAAAAAGTGATGAGAAGCTGGTAAAATCTTGCAAAGAGGATCTTGTAAGAGAATTGTAGATGAAGGACCTAGGGTTCATGCATTATTTCCTTGGTATGGAAGTATGGCAAGGAGATGAGGAACTGATATTCTCTCAGGGAAAGCATGTGAACAAGATACTGAAGAAGTTCCACATGGATTGCAAACCCATGGAAACTCCTCTAATAAGGAATTAGAGGAAGGAAGATACTAGTTCAGGTGAAGTAGTGGAGGCTACTATTTACAGGAAGCTTGTGGGTTCATTTATGTATTTGGTGAACACATGACCGTACATATGTTTTGCGGTTAACCAACTTAGTTAAGCAATGGTTAAGCCAACCAAAATCGATTGGAAGGTAGCTAAACATGTGTTGAGATACCTCAAAGGCACCACTCAGTTTGGTCTTTGGTATAAACTAACAGAGGGAGTAAAGTTGTAAGGCTTCACAGATGCAAATTGGGCAGAGATTCCATTCGACAAGAACAACACATCAGGGGGAATCTTCAGTATTGGGTCAACAATAGTTTCTTGGTACAATGAGAAGCAGAGATTAGTTGCACTAAGTTTAGCAGAAGTAGAGTACATGGCTGCTAGTCAAGTAACTTATGAAGCTATCTGGATGGGGAAGATCCTTGTTGGGTTATTTGGTCAGCATATGGATCTTACAATGATTTACTGTGACAATCAGAGTTGTATCAAAATCGATAAGAATCTAGTTTTCCATGATCGTTCCAAGCATATCGACATTCGGTATCACCATCGACGAGATTGTGTGCATAGGAGAATCATGTTGTTGGAGTACATTCCTACAGAGGAACAAGATGCAGACATCTTAACTAAGGCACTGTCAAGAGTTAAATTCGAGTTCCATAGAGGCAAGATTAGCATATTTGATAATCCCTTTCTTGTTGAGAGGGAGTGTTAAAAATGCAACAAGAAAATCCTAATTTAACTTTTTCCCTTGAATTAAATTAGGAATAAAATTGTAATTCCACATCACAAGACAACTTGTACAAGTTAACTAAGTTAAATTGTCTTAGTTGGTTTAGTTAATTCGATTTGAGGGTCTAACTAGAGTCATGTAGAGTGTCTCCTACATTATAAGAGCCCTGGTTGAGTTTATTTTGAGATGTAATTAATTAATTCAGTTTAACTGAGTTAAAGTCAGTTAAAATAGTTCAAACTGATGGAGGAACTAGTACGAGGTTAGGTAGTGGGGTGTTGCTTCATGTGTTCAACCAGTTAACTAATGATTCACTCATAAATAACTAATTCATGTCAGATCTGAGGGTTATCCAGTTGAGATTGGAGTTCAAGGACACTATACTATTAGTTGTATAATCATCTGAATTGTACGGGTGGTGCATGCAGTCAAAGGAAGGACTATGAGGATTGTGCAATTCATATTGAGGAATTTCCATAATTAATAGGGGGCTAATTCCCAAGGAAACAACGCAAGGAAATAGGGACTTGGGAAAGTCAAAATTTGGTTAAGTATTGGCCTGGGTTTGTCTACGAAGAATTGAGACAGATAGAGATAATGCAGAAGTTGCTTGGGCTTGAGCAAAACAATGTAATCCTCTCATATTTTCTGACTAATGCAATATACAGATAGCAGGGGTTTTTAGCTGTGGCTTTCCCTAGGAAATCATTGTGTAATGTGTTGATTGAATTCTTTCTTTTGTATGCTTTGTGATTTCGTGGTCGTTTAATTGTTTTTGCTGATGAGTAGAGTAGATTCAAGTCTATTGTTTTAGTAAATTACAATTAGCAGTTTGAATCTACAAGGAATTTTTGTACAATGCAAGCCTTACCACTGCCTTGGGACTAAACCAATGCTTATAAATGTTCCAACTCTCCATTGTTTTGGAGCTACATTAATTCAAGTTGATGGGTGCATAGACCACTTATGGAAGATATTTCATAGAGGGTAGAATGGAGCAAGCGAGTAGATATGATGTCCTTGGAAATGAATGTAGGTAAGGTTTTGCATGCCCCTTAAAGAAAATTGCATTTTCGTTTGCATGGCATTGTAGGTGGTAGCTAAAGACCAAGTGGGTGTGATCTATGCATCCGTGGAAAAAACATTTAATGTCAGAATAATGCTAAACTTGTTTTTAGCATTTTTTGGGGGAAATTAGTAAGCAAGTGTGTGCTTTAGACTAAGATATTGGTGAAAAATGTGAAATCATGCCTTGGGAAAAGGCCAAATAATACCTAAACTTAACCTTTTTTAAACAATCAAATACATATAAAAAAATTATATAAATTTTTTTTAATTAATTTTACATAGGCAAAATTAATAATAAAAATACAAATTATAAAGGAGAACTTCAATATTTGGAAACTTTATAAAATTAAGAAAACAAACCATTTTATTATAGTTCTTATGACTCAAAAGCAAAAGAATGTATAATTTTTAAAGTAAAAAGCAACTACTTATTTTAATGGGGAGAGATATTCGACTGCAAATGTAACCTTTGTATTATAAATAACTCCTTGTCAATTTCTTTGATTTGTTTTTTAACACTTTTGTTATTATTAATTTATATTTTAAAATTTATCTCATTGTTTGGTTATAATAATTTAATATATATAAATTATTTTTAATTTTAATTAATATTATTATTTTTGTTTTCTTTTTGAAGGCTTGTTTTCCTTTTATATTAATTGCTCAACATTGTTAAATTTGAATTTTTTTTATGTTATAAATGTTAAATTTCAAATTTTTTTTGTATGTTCTAAATGTTAAATTTGAAAAGTGAGGTCAAAGCTTATTAACCTAACTAGTAATTTTGTTGAAAAGGAAGAAAGTGGAGCTGTCCAATTTGGAATCGATGATCATCATCACGCAGAGCTTCGGAGATGTTTCAATTGGTATAAAGGTTTTATATTATCTTCTGCCCACGACTACCTTACATGGTAGATCTCTGATAGTTTGGACTCCATCTGTGTTAAGGACATTTATCGGCTTCTGTTATCTGAGGGTCGGCAACAGTGTAAAAATGCTTTCCCGGTCACCTTCTGGAAATCGGGTTGTCAGTCTAAAATGGTGTTTTTTGCTTGGCTTATTTATCATAATAAAACTCTGACATGGGAGAATTTAAAAAAACAGGGTTGGCTCGGCCCAGGTATTTGTCCGTTATGTAATTCAGTTGAGGAGGACAACCTACACCTCTTCTTTCTCTGTAAGGTGGCATGGCGGATTTGGATGCTCCTGTATACGTTCTATGGATTTCAATTCAACCCACCCGTGTCAATCAGGGATGCTTTCATTAGTTGCAGCAAGCAAAAAGTTCCTTGGCGTTCTATTTTTATTATTGTACTATGGTGTATTTGGAGGTGGCGGATCGACTATATCTTCAACAAAAAAAGGACTCCATTGATGGTTTTATTCTTCAACATTTGCGCCTTCTTCGAAGATATCCCCTCTCCCTCCCCAATGTCATATTGTAAGCAAGATTCTCCTCCTCAAAAGGAACTTTCCTCTTTGCCCAGGGCTTTTTTTGATGGGGCCGAACAGGAAGGTATATGTGGCTGTGGTTTTCATTTAGTGACTGACAAAGATAGCTCTTTCTCCGTTCATTGGAATGGAGGAAGAGGGACCAACATGATGGCCGAGGCGATGGCCCTCTCTAGACTCTTGAGTTTTTGTCTTTTTCTAGATCTTCATGACGTCTCTATATATGGGGATTCACAAGTTCTTGCTAATTTTGTTTCCCGGAAAAATTCCATCACAAAATCTCATCTTGCCAGCTGGTTGGATCAGATCCGTTTTTTATGGAACTCTTCAAAGGGTGTATCTATCAACCACATTCGCAGGGAGCTTAATCAGGATGCAGACTGTCTTTCAAAAAAATCCTTTTGGATGTTCCGAAAATGTGGCACCTACAGGTTCTATCAGATGGCATATATATCTGCATACAGGATTTTCTTCCTTCTTTCTAACTAGTCTTCAATTTGTATGTACTTAATTTCTGTTTTGATATCTGATGTTTTCCTTAATTGTCAAAAGGTTTTATAATCCATATGCTAGGAGATTTTTTGGGTTTTTTACAGGTCCTTTCATCTCGCTGATCTCTTCCTGGATATGGCAGTCAGTTTAAGAACTTCTTATCCTGACATTGGACGTCGAGGCTCCTCTGATCTAGTTTTTATGTTCAAGAACTTTCTTCCGATATATGTTGATATATGTTTCTTCTGATATATCATAGTATTATGTCTGTCAGTAATATGTTTTGAACAGTTGCATATCTGAAGCAACACATGTATTTTCCAGTCTATTTATGTACCATGTAGACTTTTTTATATCTCTTATATAAATAATATTTAGCTTTTTCCGCCCTGAAAAAAAGTTTAAACATTAAGAAAATGATAATATTAAATCACGCCAATTACATGTATGGCCATTATTTTTACTTTAGTTAATTATATTTAATAATTTAATTTTCAAAATTATATGATACATGTGATATATATCTTATTTGTTATTTATAATTAATTTATAATAAATTTATAAAAACAAACTAAATAAAAGACAGTTTTATAATAAACATACTTTACACCTTTATTTTATTATTAAAAAAAATTAAATTATTTTTCAATAAATAAATTTATTAATATGCCATCAAATAATACACTACGTTATTCATAAAGAGATTCCATTATCCAAAGAATCAAATGAAAAAGCTATGTAATATTTATAAAATAAAACCTACACCCACTTTCTTGTGGGTTTATGTAAATTTTGTTCTCTAAATTTGTTTTCATTAATCTTTAATCTGCAATAATATAATGATTCCATTATCTAAAGAATCAAATAAAGAAGCTATGTGATATTCTTAAAATAAAACCTACCCACTTTCTTGTGGGGCCATATAAACTCTGTTATCTAAAATTTGTATTCATTAATCTTTAATTTGCAATAGCATCTTCCCCATTTTCTTAAATTTTCATCGTATACAATATTCCGCCATCTTCTCTTTAACAACGAAAAGTTTAATATAAAATACTTCAAAAAAATCCTTCAAATTTATATCCAAATGTTTGTGATTAGATAATTTAAAAATGCTTTAAATTTATGAATATGTTTATAATTAAAAAAATAAAAAT